>VZTL01043794.1:250-16994 GCA_013400535.1 Scopus umbretta | reverse complement strand
TAATTATAAACTACCAACATGATGTCCCTATGGAAATGAAATTTTTAAATTATCAGGGAAGATATTTCTAGTATATCGACATCAACATTAATGCAATAACATGAAGCTCTATTAAAATCTTACTGTTCTTGTTTGATCATCTATGTCTAAAAAAGGAATTCAAAGTACAAGAGATAAAGGCTTCTATAAATGGTCAAAGAAATTTTGAGAAGAAACTGAAAATGTTTGCTTTGTTTACCTTAACAAACGAAAGACTAAGGGGGAGATCTGTGTAGGTGTCAAGACAGAAGTGCCAAGGAAAAAGAAAAAAATATTCAAGCACAAGAACAATTTTGGAACAAGCACAAATCCATACAAAGTTGCCATTAATGTTTGGGGGGTTTTTTAACTATCAGGGGTTGAAGGTCTGCAAAAGCAGGAAATCAAACTCAGAGACCAAGAGTATGCCTTTCACTCCTATATTTCTACACCAGACGATCATGAAAATGCAGCCAAGTGAAGAAAAAAGCAGAAACTTAAGGTACAGCAGAATTGGTACCAAGAGCAGGACCTACGAAAAATCAGGAGATTATCATGGGGCTCAACACTAATTGGAAGTATGTTTTAGAACCCTGAATCAAAAAAAGTAAATAAACAAAAACGTCTCAACAACAGCTGGTTTCTCCTGTACCAAAGACACCAAGCTTTCATCTCAATACATAGAATGGTATCAACAATATAAATATCTCAGCAATTTCTCTTAAACAAAATAATTCATCAGATATTAAGTTTCAGCTGATTGCTCAGATCAACACAGATTAAAAAAAATCTCTTTGTGTTGAGTGGAATAAGCTCAAAAGTAATTAATGATGGCCCATTCCCCTTTAATTCTAATGACAGGACTGTTCCTATTCCCTTTCTCTAATCTACATATATATCTCTTATTCAATTCTCCCATGAAATTACTGGGGGGTTTTTGTTATAAAGTGTAAATACCCTTCTCTAGGCAAAAAGGAAAAACATTTAGAAAATATAAGTTTAAATTTATTAACTAAGTAAAAACTTGTTATATTTTATGGACATACTTACTTAGTTCTCTCAAATGAAATCCTGTTCAAAGATTCTCCTTTTGTGATTATTTCAACAGGCGTTACGTAAGTCTAATCAGTTCATTTGTGGATAACCATGACTGTGGTTAAAGGAAACTCAAAACATTTGTAAAACAAAATGGGAAACTATCAGAGGCAGACCTGAGCCATGGCTGCAGAGTCAAAATTTCCAAATAAACTGCTTGGTTCCAATTCTGCCTAACAGTTAATGTAGCTGTACCAAAACCTGCCTTTCCAAATACCTCACTGTCAGTGTTGCTGTATCCTAGCACTAAAACTGAAGTTTGTATGTCAGGCTGGTCCCTGACAATCCAGATCACTGCACTACATGTTGCCAACAAATTAGAATAACTGTATCATGAACAGTTTTAAAACAATGAAAAGAAAGGAAGATTTCTATCCAGTATTTTACCTTCAAAACCAACTTAGAAGTATCTGGCATCCCATTTTCCAGAAGATAACGGCGGAGACAACAGACATGTCCTTTCTCTGACTGCTGACGAGCAATCCTATACTTCCAGTGTATATAAGAGATGGTTGCTTATATTTGTTCTTGGAAAAATACAGCAAATAAAGAGTATAAAATCTACTCAAAGTTTGCAATTGTACATTTATTTTCTTAGCAAAATAATATTTATGTAAATCATGTAGTCTAGAAAATTATTGGTAAAATTAGATTGAAATGATAAATTTTAAATGTGTGTCTAGAAGGTGAATAGGTTATATTTTAAATGACCATGCCTTCCTTTTCTGACTTTAAAGAAAGCGAATGTTTCCGCCTTTGTAAGCATCTCAACAGTACTCTAACTTGCACCACGGCCTGGGAAAACTCTTCTCCTTTTATTAACTGACTAGGGACATGGCTGACTAAAGGCTTAACTTGCAACCATGGGGGATGCTAGAACCAATTACAGGAAAACATTTTCCCCTCCTTAAAAAGGTGATGATGCAATTTAGAGTCCGTATTGTACAGCAAAACAGAAATTTATTTTCCTGATAAACAAGTAACGATTTAATCAAAAATGCTGGAACCCATTAGCAAAGCAAGAGCTACCAACCTTTCCACAGAAGGAACAGCAGGACAGGAGATGCTGATCTGGGTATCTCCCAAATATTACAAAATACTGAAGTTGCAGCCTAGTTATATTGCACACCTCATACCTTTCTTTCTTTTGATGCTTTTCATCCCTCCTTTGTCCCTGAAGAGGAAGAAAAACTCCTTTTTCTTAAGAAAAATTTGTCAGTTTACTAATCCTAGCTTCTTATCCGCCTCAGAATAGATCTGACTTTTCTAAATATTTTGCATTAAAAAGTTCTCTTTCAAAGAAGAGAAATGTTAAATTTTGACATATAATTACCATTATCCTCTCTGCTAGCAGAAAATGATGGCAAAATGCCAACTTGCTTGTCTGCTACAGATAAGACATTTCCAAGCTTCCATCCTTCCCTTTAGAGAAAACAGAAGGGGAAGACCAGCCAGGAGAAAGCCTACCCTGTCAGCTGATCCTGTAAGAAATAAAATTAATATTCTCCTAACAAAAATCATTCTCCTCCAAGCCTGAGGTAAATGATATGCCTTACCATATGTTATGATGGTCCTTTCAAGAATGACAAATTTGATGAATTTTTCCTGGATGGTCTTTCTCTCATCCAATCTCTTCTCATCACCTCCA
Source organism: Scopus umbretta (assembly GCA_013400535.1). Taxonomy (NCBI): domain Eukaryota; kingdom Metazoa; phylum Chordata; class Aves; order Pelecaniformes; family Scopidae; genus Scopus; species Scopus umbretta. The sequence continues at coordinate 14,233 of VZTL01043794.1, read as the reverse complement.
GCTTCTGCTGCAGGCAAACTCTCAAGAGGCATAAATCAGCATAGCTTCACCAAATTATGTAACTTCTACCCACTGGGGATTTAGCCCCTTCTACTTCACACTTAGCACAAAAAAAAAGTGTCTGTGCATTCTTCAATGATCTTTTTCAATCTGTGTAGAGCTTTAGAGAATTACCTGACACATCGTTGAGCTTCGACACCGATACTACCCGTTGGAAGCAGAGAACCCAGTTATTTTCCTTAAAGGAAGAACTCTAAAAAAATCATGTCCAATTACAACATATTCAGAACTAGCTCTAAATCAGATGAAACTCTGCTTCAGTTCCAACAAGGAGAAAAAAAGCAAAAGACAGGTTCAGGCAAGTTTCTTCACTGTATACAAAAATATCAGCATATCTTTAAATACAAACTCAGCTGCACACTCCTCATTAGTTTACCTGTACTTCTAAGCAACGAGAATGTCTGAATACCATTGCAAATCTTCAAATACCAGCTTATTTGCACATCATTTGTGCATCATGGTCCTTTAAAAATTTTACTTTTATCAGTATAGACAGGCAACATAGATATAAATACAGATATTTTTAAAATCCATCTACACGCACACACACTTAAAATGTTCTCATTTGCTATAAAATATACTGATTCTAAATGAGAATGATAATAGATAAAGATCAATTTTGGCCAATATTACTCAGTCAAAGCCCATCCAAAAAGAAGAGTGCTAGATACATCGGTTACCCCAGAATTTTCCAGGCTATTTTAAATGCTTATTTCAGTCATGGAAAACACGCGGTTTTGCATGCTTAAATATCAGAGCACAAATGTAACATTGGTCCTATGCAAAACACCCTTTGGAATCTTAGAAGATTGTAATGTGGGATGAGAATTTAAAATGTTGGGAAGGAAAGCCACTGCTTTAAAGGAGGCAATGGGGGAAAAGAGCTGTTACAAGAGTATAAGTTCAGGATTATGTTAGCAGTCTTGACAAAAACCATACGATGGGAAGAAAGCAAGACAGTAAAAAGTGCTTTATAAATGCAATTTATAAATATGTAGCATATCAGACACTGATTTTATCACCCCTACAGCTACAAAAATAAATAATAAATAAAATGATCAAGTAATTTATTCCAAACGTGATTCTGAAATTTGAGCTCTGAAACAAACATTTGCTTTCTTGCAAAGTTAAAAAAATGGTGCACAAGGAAAGCAAACAGGCTTAATCTAACTGCACCAGCTCTGTCTTGCCATCCTTCCTCTGGGAGGGGACACAAAAAAGCTACTCAAGCAGCACACACTTCACTAAAAGCTAAACATCTTATTTATGGCTGTGCAAGGCCAGGCATCCACAGCCTAAACAGGTACTGGGGTGGGGGCAGCCCCACTCTGGTTGATGTAAGAAGAACACAGAAAGGGGAGAAGAAAGGAAAGTTCTCCCAAACTAGGAGCAGGCCCCAAAGCTGATGTTGGGATGCTCTGCATTAAATTATAAAATTAGAGATACAAACTATATACACTAGACAAATTCATAGATATTTATGGATAAAAATGGGGTAGCAGATATGATGTCCCAAACAATTCAAAATGCTTTAAAAATTTAATTGTCCATATATTTTTTGAAGTATTTAAAACACAATTTTACACCCAATAATGCAAGGTCATAGATTAATAAAAAATAGCCAATGATTGCTTCAAAGATAGAAACTGGGACAAAATGCCCGTTGGAACATACAGAGTCTCCTGCAGGAGCTTCAAAAGTCAGACACTGCCTGCTTTTATATTTAAACTGCCTTTCAGCTAACTACTTCAGTACAAGACACTTTTGAAAAAGTAAAAGTGTAAAGGACAAAAAAAAATAAAAGAACACCAAAATGAAAAAAATTTAATACTTAGACACATTCCAGTCATGGGGAGTTTCCAGCTTTTGAAGGCGGTTTAGTGATTTTATATATACTTGTCTTACAATGATAAGCAAGAGTAAAAAGAAAAAAAAATGGTCAATCATTGTGAATACTAGTTCTATTAAACACTGTTTCCCACTTTAAGTAAAGAGAATATTGCAAACACCAGAGTGAAATTATAATACCTGGAGTGCAATAGCAGGTCTTCTGGAATAGCCCCACTGTAAAGACTCTTTACCCTTAAATAAAAATTTTAGCTGTGGTGCTGTGTGTTAACTTTTTTTTGTTGGCCAAAAGTACAAAGACTTTTTTTTTTGATGACTCTTCATAGTCATTCTCTCTTAGGTATATATATACCATATACATACACATGAGGAAAGTGCATAATTTCTCATCCTAAACTACTGCATGAACTTGGACTGCCTGACAGTTTTTTGCACATTACACACAAAATGTAGCTATTGTTTGACAGTCTAAACCCTAAATGATCAGATCTATCACAGCTAAATATAACCAGGAGAATAAACCTCCCCCTTTGTCCTGAAAGAGAAATTCAGCAGCAGCCCATTTTACCTTTTCTTTTTCCTCTCCCACAGCAGTGGGACCACCTCCCCAGAGAGTGACAATGGCAGACACAAGATTCCTGAATTAGACAATTTCTCTCCTACTCTCATCTCCCTCCAGTGATCATCAGTGGGACTGTCATACATCCACCACCAGCACAGCCCTGTTTCAGGCCTTCCTGCTCTCTTAAAGACTTATTGTTTTCTAAATTGGTGAGAAAAAAAAGCAGATGAGTTTGGAAGGAAATCCAAGGCTAAGTGAGAAAGAAAAGATGTCAGTCTGCTTCTGCAAGCAAGCAGTCATTACATTCCCTCATAATCCCCCCTGCTCAAACCCTTTTTAAAACCTCCTCTTACGTTACAGCTGTCAGCCAGCCTCCATACAAGAACACCTGTGTTATTTCAATAGTCTGATTATTCTCAAATCCCTATATAGTATTTCTACATAATGATTCTTCATCAGGTCACCAAACCATTTTTTGTTTTTAAGGATAAGTTCTACAGTTCAACACGCTTAGTGTTGTGTGCAAACTCAAAGGAGAATAGCATGTGAAAGGAGAATCATTAAAAGAATCATGCAAATACGGTACCTGACACACTCTACTAGTAAAAGTTTCTAACATTTCAACCATCTACAGCATTTTCCAATTGCTGCCCAGAAACAATGTAAATCTCAATTGCAGCCTCCTCCCTAACCCTACAAAGAAAAGAAACTTATTTTGAAAACAAATATATGGCAGCCAGCACCCGCTTGGTAGCAAGGTGATGAGACACCTCTGTCTTATTTCATAATTTGTTCCTCATTATTACAGTTCTTACTCACACAACCCATGCAAAAGCCAGTTTACCATAAATCATTTTAAATACTAGAGCTATAACATGAATCCCTATAAATAACTCAAGAAAGTAATTAGCCACAAAAGATTATGAAATTCACTTAATAGCATAAGTATTTAGAATAAACACAATAGAAATAACTCACGCTAATGTAAAAGACAGTACTTTGCATTATGAGCCAAGAAAAGCAGTTCAGACCATATCATAAAAAGAAAATTCTCATAAATGTTGCATTTTTTTTTAAATTACTTTCTTACTTCACTTAGCCTCCAGCAGTCAATAGACCATAGGCTTACATACAGTCTATTCTAACTCATCAGCAACCACTCCTTCACTTGACAAGGAAGGGAAAAAGGTGGCTAGGGAAACCAAATCAGAGCTTGAATGTAAGGTAGCAGTATACCTGGGCCTGTTGCCTCTTTCTCACCTTAAAAACCAAAAACCGTTTTTCACCATCAGGAGAAACAGAATTAGTCTGACTAGAAGAAATGAGTTCTCTATTCAAATAGATGCGCCAGGTACTCACCTCATTACCTCTCCCAAGAATACAATGCCTAAAAATGCATTGTAAGCAAAAATCTGAACCTCTCATTCCTAGAACCCTCATAATCTATTGCAAGAAAAATGCATTGCTTTCCCTTGCTCATGCTCTCAAGCTCCTCTACCAACTTGACATTCCTAAGTCTAAGCCTATTTTCCAGGTCATCAGTATGACCTTTGTGCAAAGCCTTATGGTCACTGATGTTTGTAACTAGATGGCATCCTGCCCATATGGAAACTTATATTGTCTATCACTTTTGCTACCAGTAAGGTAAGCAAAGCCTTTGGGTCTTCTAAAAAGAACTTCTAGACAATTTCAAGCTTTGTAGAGACATCTTCATGTGTCTTAATCATACAGGATATTTTGGAGCACTGGGCACTCCACCCAGATGGTGCACAAGGCAATGCCAAAGGCTGACCACCAGCCTCTCAGATGTTCAGGAAGCCAAAAATTCTCATACTCTACCAAGCACAACAGCCCATTCTGGTCAGAGAAAACAGAAAACAGATTGACATGAGAAGAGAAAGGCCTATTTCCACTCAGCTCAACCTTTTTTTGCAGTTTCATAGCTCTTCTTCTCCATAATTTAATTTCTCATAACCCAAGATATACTGAAATTCAGGCAGCTATCAGAAGTACTAAAACAGCAGGTTCTTTTTAAAATTCATTTTTCAAGCAGCTTAAAAAAATTAGTATTCAACAGTTATCTTCCTGATTTTAATAGCCCAAGTGCAGGGTCTTTTTAAATAAATACATGTATTGCATTTTATATGAATTATTATTATTATTTATTATTATTATTAAGCACTTCTGGTTTGAACCAATGCTACCATGAAGCAATGAAAGGGGGTGAAATGCACAAAAAGCAGAAGATAGAGCCAAGGATTTCTTTTGCTTCCTCCCAGCAGCGGACCTCAGACAGGCTCAGGGACACCTGGCATCAGCAGGGTCCCCATTTCTGTCCAGGTTCATCCGTTCTTTTCCCCCAGGCAGAGCCCTCCCAGGGTGCTCCTCCTGCTCCTTTCCCAGCAGGCTGCTGTCTGACCCCCCCACATCGAGGACTACCCCTCTACCCAGTCTGTCAAGCTAGTCCGTATACTAAATTAATAAATATGGACTGTATTAATTATTCATACAGTCCAGCCTGACACATTAGATTGAATGTCATGGTTATCCTGAAGGTAGAAAATGTTGAGTTTTACATAACATGTTCATTAAATGTAGTGAACTAATTAAAGTATGTTAATTAGGTAATAGACAAAAAGAACTTAGTATTTGGTAGAGACTGGTCACTGTTAATACCTTGTATTGTGTTAATACCTTGGCCATATTTTTACGCTTAATGAGAAAAAGGAAAAGCTGATTATTCAGAAAGCAGAAAAAAAAAATCACGTGTTACGTGTTGGAAAAATAGCCTCAGGTGACAGAGGAAATACATACCAAAGGAACTGGCACTCTAACAAAGAAAGTATCATTTCAAAGCCCAGAAACAACGTGCTGTCACTGGGAATTTTACATATTCAGATTCTAGGAAGCAATACTTAATTGTTGATGTTGTTAATAAAATGGCAAAAATCTGATTTTATTTGCACAAGTTATCTGTTCTCCCTGTACTATGAAAACATTTTTCCTAGGTTTTTACATTTACTTTATGAAAACTGAGATTAAGGCCTTCATATCAAATGCTTTGGTTAGAAAAACAACTGAGAAGCAAGAAATTATTAACTAAATTCCGACTCACACGGGGCACACAGTGGGAAAAATACATACATATGCCTGGTGCTGGGAATAAAGCCCATGTAACGCTCTATACACAATTAAATCATGCTCTGGGCTTACGTTATAACAATTTTTTTTTTTTTCATTCCGTGTTTTTTCACTTGACTTGAAAGGGCATGACCAAACCTAGAAAGTATTTTGATGTACACGTTATTAGAAAGAAAAAAAAATCCACTTAGCACTCTCAATAAAACAATGCCTGTACTTTCTTCAGAAGACAACTGGAATAATTACAGTAACAAAGACGACACAGGTAAACTACTCCGGACAAAAGCAAACTACTTAATTTCTTTCTTAAGCTCAGGAGCATACATTTTAGATATTATTACTCAGTCATTAAAAAGTGAATCCTAGTATAAAAGACTAAGAAAGACAGATTCAGAGAGGGAACCTCATACATGCAATGAAATTCGGATAGAATTTAGATAAATTCAAAGCAAGTCTTAAGCTGAGCAAAAACCCACACACAAACAGAAACAAAATAACCCAGACAGATCAGTAGCCACACAGGCCTCAAGGCTCCTCTATCTTTTCTTCTATTAAAAGTTCCATTCGTGGCAAAAATCTGCTGCAAGGCATCTCAGTCTCAACATGGCAAAGAAACTCTGTGCCTAACCAGACCCTAAAGCCAGCCAGGGCCTGGGCTCAGCTGTTGCTCTCACCTCAGGTGTGTCCACTCACCTTTCTCTGTTGTTCTCTGAAAAACACATGTCCAATGCCACCTAAAATACAGAGATGACCACTGCTTTGTTTTCTAGCAATACTGTAACGCCATCCACCTTTGTTTGTTCCACTTTAATATAGAAGATACAGGTCTGCTTCTTTTCTCCACCTGAAATGATTTGGGCACTTTCTTCCCACACCTCTAGAAAATGGCCTCAATGGGAGAAGGCGGGGTGAGAGCTGCTTCACAGCTGCGACACTTTTCAGGGATGACAGAAACGGAGTTTTATTCTTTTAAAAAAAGGAAAGGAGTTGAACCAGGTCTCCTCATGTCCTGCATAATTATATTAACCACTGATACAAGGAAAGCCATAAGCATGGCCACCGGTTTTCCACAGGAGAGGATCAGGGAGCTGCGGCAGGAGGCCAGCGCTATGCTGCTGAGGCACTTAACCCAGACCCGAGCACCAACACCTGCACTGAGTTCAGAGTCTGCACCTGAAAATGAAGACCAAAACCTTCATAAATGCTCAGGAACCTTAAAAGCTTTAGTCCTGTTGAACATCAGATACCTGGGTGATTTCAGGTGAGCTGCTGCACTGGTATGACACTCTGTCAGCTGCCAGTCCAGGAGCTGTACAGCTGCACACATGTCCCAGCGCACTTGGTCTAACCAGATACTCCCCTCAGTGGACATAGTTAGAAGAGGCACAGTGCCATGCTGCTGCAGCAAAACTGCCTCCCCGAGTTCCGGGTTTATTTTACCCACTCGGAGGCAAAAACACGCAAATCTCATTTGCAAATTTTGCCCTAGTGCATTTTTCCACACCACAATGGTGGCCACCCTTCAGGCAAGGCCTGAGGAGAACTGCTGGAACCAGCTCAAACTCACAACAGGCTGCAAAGTTCACAAATATTATCCCTAATGCTCACTGCTTAGGTGTAAGCTCATTAATGCCAACTTCTGAGCACTCAGTTGCAAAGTCTTTCACCTCTCCTTAGTTATGGCCTTTCTGAGAAAATTTAGTCTCAAGTAACCTTCCTTGAAGAACATAGCACGCCACTGCCCAGCACTAACAAATACCTACTTAGAGAGGATAACACACTAAGTATGCAGGGCAGACCACATTAACATGAGTTACACTCAAATTCACAAGAACTACGACTGTTGTGTAGAGTTTCTTACCCTAAGAATTAACTGAGGTGTCTAAAGAAACAGCTTTTTTTTGGTTATGGTTCGTCCTCCAAGAATTCACAGCATTGGAACTGCAGAGCTTTTGTCAGGAGAAACTTGCAACACTTCCTGTAACACATTTCTGTAACACCTGAATAGCATCAAACACAATTAATGCTCTACCAAGAGTTCATGTATCTCTACTGGCTATTTCCCTTGGCGCATGCACCCTTTCCGGTCCTTTCTCTCTGCACTTCGTTTTACTCCTGAATATAGTTACCTGCAAAGAATTTATTTGTGAGTGAGTCCAATTATGCATATATTTATTTTCAAATAAGGGCATTGATTCAATGAAGCCCTGTAAGTACACAAAAAGCTGAACTTGAACCATGGGATGCACTTCCCCAGTGCATTTTCCATGATACATAAACTAAAACACAGAGCGCGACTGTTCTACTGCTCAGCTGTGCAAAATAGCTGCAAGAGATTCCAGTTTTAATTTTCAAAATCACCTTAACAACAAGAACACAGGAAATCCAACAAGCAGTTGGATTTCTCTCTCTCATCGTCATTACATAGCATACTTTCTGGAATAAGTTGAATAGATGAAAGAACAATGATGGTTCCGCTTTTGAGAGACAATGATGTAACATCATCCTTGTGAGGAGCTTAGGTACTAAGATGATAAGCATTACAATACTTCTTAAAAAATTAAAAATGTAGCAAATAATCTTTTAGGGAAAGGACAGATCATACCCATTTCCACTTCTGTTCATGCTTTACCAATGCCTGTGCTTTGACAGCTAACTGTTTTTAAGTGTCTTGAAAGCACTTTAGAAATCTGAATAATTCAGGCTCTACGCCAGGATTTAATTTCTTAAAATTCATCTCTTGAACTTTGCTTAAAGAGCCTAAGCACATAAAGAGAGGTTATTCAAATGTTCCCCAAAAGTTTCATGAAATCCAGACAGTTAAGTGGTCAACAAATGTGTTCATTTAAAAAAAAAAGACTAACATAAAGCTTAAATGGTTTAAAGGAAACATGATAACAAAGTACCACTTGAGCTCAGGGTCGAGGAGAATGATTTAGGATGGTTTAAGGAGGCATAATTCAAAGCAACATGAATAAGTTTTCCATTGTAAAATTCAAGTTAAACTTCAGCAAGAACTTTCAAACAAGATGATTACTAAAGACTGTGGAACTCAACAAATTAAATGAAACTGAAACCCCAACCTTCCAGACACCCAGAAGCGCTAGACTGAACAAAATACAAGGTTACAGCCAACTCTTTCCTAGTACAATTGCTAAAAACAACAAAGAAATACTCTGCATTGTCAGGAAGTAAATTACCTCACTAATCTTATCCATTTCCCAGATAATGGCTCACAGCTAAATTAGCTTTTAATTGTAAAGGGTAAGAACATTTCTGGCCTAAAGGAATCGGGCAAAGAGACTCAATGAAATAATAATCAAGCAGACATTTCTTTATTCATTCCTTAGCAGGAGATAACCACATAAGGAGAGAAAAAACTTCTTTGATAGGTGACACAATTTAGAAAACCAACCTAATCTTGTCAGCAAGACAAGAAAATGGAAATGAAGACAAAATTGCTGCAAGGATTTACATGAGGCTCTAAAACTTCAGGAAGAAAATGAAATTGGGAATTATTTTTGAATGATCATAAATAAAATGTAAAAATAAGGGCATAAAGTTACATATTCAGGAGATTTTCAGATGCCACTAAAAATTAATACGAATCAAAATCACTTAGGCAACATTAAAAAAAAATTCCACCTTCATATTTCATCATCTAAATTTTATAACGGGGTGCTGAGGAATATGCCAAAACCTCTGCTACTAGTGTATCAGAACAATTACTGCTGTGATTCTTCTACTGAAAAATTACAACTGTGATATTTATAACACAGAGACTAAATATAAGTAAGCCTCCAAGCAAAAATACATTATTCAGATGATAAATGTCTTTCACTACATTTTTTGTCATTTATTCTAATAACAGTTGCCCTATTTTCAGAAACTTTATATCATTCAGCCTTAACAAGTCTTTTCCAGAGGGAGAAAGATTATTAAATTCATTTTCCAATCATAACTAGTTGGAGAAAATTCTGGCTCCTTCAGTGACCATAATTCTTTGGTATGTGAAGATGTTTTCTTTTAAAGCCCTGGTATTTATGCTAGGAAAATGACCGTATTTTCCCTATGTAAATAATAATTAAGCCAGTATTTCATTCTTATTTTGAAACTACAGTCAATAAACTGGTGTCCAATAATGAACAGCAAAAAAAATTTATCAGTTTAAAAAAAACACATATTAACATGATAAGCATGTAAAAAGTATATACTAGTAACTTGGAAGTGCTGCTCCTCCTTCCATTTGAAAATTTGACTACAGTCAAAGTATTACATTTTCTCCATCTAGATAGGTTACTGTAATTTAATGCAACAGATGATGCATGGGTGCGATCCCCTTCTTTTGCCAGCCGTCACTGATTATCTTCATTTAGGCCATTCTGAGCATCCCTGTCCCATGATCAAGTTCTTCAAATCATTTAGAGTCAACTCTAACTGAAGACTGTGATCCTAATCAAATCAAGTATATGTAGACCGAAGACTGAATGGCAGCACTAATAGTGCAAAGGCTTCACCATGCTCTCCTGATGCAGATCACTCAGTATTTGAGGAAAGGGTGGAAAAATAATTGTGGCTAGAGAGAATCTGGTGCTAGAATGAACTCCCACAGTAGATCAGCCAAATCATGCACCATTAGGAAATTCTGCAAAGTCGTCTTGTTTAACTAAAGCCTCTCTTCTCTAAAAATGATACTTACAACACTACACCTCCCTTGTGTAATAAAGCCCTGCCAAGAAGAAACATATTAAAAAATTATTTTTAAAAAAAAACACGTTAAAAAATAACCAAAACAAACCAAAAAAAAACCACCACACCAACAACACAAAACAACCTTACAGGTTGATATGTAGAGAAAGCACTCAATTATGCTGTAAGACTTCAGTGAAGGAAGATTCCATCAATTACTATAGAAACTGGAGGAAGTTCCGTGAATTAAAAATAAACTAATTAGGCAGATTAACAAGAAAAAAAAAACCTCAACTCTCATGTAATCCATTATGCAACTTTTTCAATGCATTATGCAACAACATGAAACCTCTGCAATGCACCAGTCAGTAATTCCCATCTTCTGCATGGTGTTGTAAAGGTCCACTAGCAGGTCCAGCTGCGATTCACTGGGGTGGACCAGTTATTCACCTTGGAAGTGGGAGGTATGTGTTCAAGTGCTCTCACAGCTGCTGCAGAGAAACTGCAACTAGGTCACCCATGCTTTAAGGGAATACCATCAGGTAAAAAATACGAGTCCTCCACTTTTTTTCCAGCTTGTTTTAGAAGTCCCCAACATAAGACATTTTAGAAACACCAGTACAAATTATAGCAGCAATTCAGATACTATATTTCAGCAATATGACCTGAAATATCCCTACACTCTGTAACAAATAAGAATTATGAAATACAGCTAATTATCTAGAATTTTAAGTCTGTCATGTTGATCTATTCTGGATATAATAATCCAGAAGATGTTCTTGAGCAACAAATGGACACTCAAGAGCGCGCTCCTATTTTAGTCCATGCTTATCTTTGTTACCTCTGACTTACACCTCTTAATATACAAAGTAGTAAATGAGAGAACAGTAATTCTTCCCCCCCAAATTCATTTTTCAAATGAAAATCAGTCAGCAGAAAGTATCCCATTAGAGGGATCACAAAGAAAATACAGTTTGAGAAGAGAGTCATCATTGCTGAAGGGGAAAAAAGCTAAAAGGTATCTAGAGAAACAAGCATCTTTAAGCATTTGACTAACCAAATGTACAGCAAGACTTTGCCACGGGCATCTTGCCTGCGTAGCTCGCTCTCCAGGTTCTGCCCTTTTGTACTGTGCCCTAGGCAAAGCAGATTAATTTAAAACAAAATTGATACAAACATTATTTAAATGAGCTTGTAGGTCATTTTAGTTAAATAGTCTATTTTAATCTTGTTTTGCAGGTAGATTTTTAGATATTTTCCAAAAAGGGGATCTATTCTCATCCATTAGAATAACACTGCAAGTATACTGAAGTGGAAACCAAGATATATTAGATCTGGTCAGTTTTTAAAAGCTAGAAGGATTCAGTGGATATTTACATAGTTCCTTAGGTGACTCTATATTTATTAACATACCATTTGTTCAATGTTAATTTTGCATTATTTTGTCAGAAAATTATGCCATTTAATTGCCAGTTGGTTTTTTGTGGTTGGGGTTGCTTTAATCAGGTAAGTTGCCCAAGCATCTAAATCAGTGAAAATACTACGCCAAACCTAGTTACACATTTTTTTGAAATCTCAGTAGGAACTTCCATGTATTTTTGATGTCTAAATGTCTTTGAAAATTTGTGTACATATCCTTTAAGTTTCAAGAGTTAGATCTCATCTTCTCCAATATATTCCATGTACATATGTGGAAGAAAGGCTTTCTCGCTTTTTCAACTCCCAGCTGGATTCTCAACTTTGAATGAATCCTGAATTGACCCATCAATCAGCTCTAACACACTTACACATCTGCAAGTAATACAGTCTTGGTTTAGCTGGCTGAAAGTGCAGACAGCTGAAGCAGCACAAAACCTAGTAATTAGGATCCTGAGTTTCTAAGTTAATTTCAGACTGCTGCCATTGTAGCTCTCAGCTGTCAGGATTAGAAAACCAATATTGTACAGAACCATATGCACAATCACACTGAGTGATAATCTACTCCTGATGGTGGGGCACAATGGACAAAGAGAGAACCAAAGAAGGGAAGAAAAACGGAAAACAGAATGTAACGGATGAAGATGTTAGCATATGAAAACAGGATGCTATTACATGTTTGTGTGAACTGTAAGACTACTACAGAAATACTCTGAGAGTGAGAGCGAGAAATCCCATTTTCAGCTTTTAATATTAATCTTGGACAACTCCATTGGTTTCAGCCAAGTTACACTGCATTACACCTTCCTTAATAAAATTTGGCCAAGTCTTACTATCCAAAGAAACAAAAAATATGTACCGAAAACCTTCTGTATCTGGACATTTCTTTATTATAAATCAGATCCAAACCCAGAGACTGAGACTGAAATATTGGTAAACATTTTTGAGAATTTTTAAAGCCCAAACTTCTAAACCTCAGCATTAACCTTTAAAACAGAATTCAAGCTTGGCTTCTCAGCAAAACACAATCCAAAATAGAGAACTTAATTCTTTAATCCTGACACAGAGAATATTTTCCTAGATTTCCTTCTTACAATGTTTCAATACAGCATCTAGTCTTATCCAATCCTGCAAGGAAAATGTTTCATAAACATCTCTTTTCTACAGATCTTTGCATTCAATTTTTATTCTAGCATTCCTGCACACTGTTTTACATGTTATTTTTATTTACACCACCATGCAAATTAGAAAGCTGGGTTTGTGTCTCTCCTGATCCATCTGAAGATGGATGTGAAACATCAACCATGAATTTTGCATGTAGTGGTACTGTCAAAACAATCAGAAAAAAAAAAATGCTGATTTTCCAATATATTGAACGCTTATGCCTCTGAAAAAATAGTTCTCACTAAGACTGTGCATGACTATATTGTTTGATTCGAGAGACCGGGATTCTCTTACGTGAAACTGCAGAGTAAATGGAGACCAAAAACTTGACCTCGGTTTCAGTACCTAGAGACTGAAGCACCAAAATCAGTAGGGACTTTAGAAACCAAAAAATTGTGTAATTCCCAGAAATGCTACAATGTTGTTTTCCCATTACAACAGCCTTGCGTTGTCATCATCCAGGCAATGAGCTCTCTTTGCGTACCAAAGTAAAGCACGCAATACAGATGCAAAGAGAGCGTGCAGAGCAGCAGCAGAGAGACGGACTAGATGCCATCTAGGGCCCATCCGCTGGATCACACACAGCTGGTAACCAAGCGAATCGACCAAGCAAAATCCAATATAATAGTCTGTCATTAATACAATTAAAATGAAAGCACTTGGTATCCATCATCAGCTCCTTCAATGACTCTCCCTGGCTCAGTGGCAGCCTTGCGCCCTCCTTCGAAGTTCAAAATTGAACCTGTAAAAGAATATACAACTATTTGCCCACTGTAAAAAGCAAGCATTCGGCCTGTCCTGCCAAGCTGTAGCCTATAAATTGCTGGGCAACACACTTGCATTGATCTGCTTTAAAGCAGTCTGGATTAAAAAAAATCAGTTCTGTGACGACAGCCAGAGCAATGACATTAACAACACGGCAAAAATTCAGCAAAGGGAGGTGCTTTGTGAAGCCTTGAAGATGTCCACGTTTAGATGGCGCATTTGCTTGCAAGAAAATGAGAATGTGTGGGCAGAGCAGGACAAGGTTCCTCTTCCTTTGCTACTGAATTCAGCAAGAACATAGTCTGCCAGACCTCTCCCAGGTTGCTGCTGCCCGCTGC
>VZTL01043788.1:26259-50389 GCA_013400535.1 Scopus umbretta | reverse complement strand
TGGAGGAGGGCAGCGGCTTCCGCCTCTCGGCCGAGTGCCTGGACGAGCCGCCCAACAGCCGCGTCTTCGTGGTGCTGGGCAAGGACACCGGGGAGGCGCTGATCCGGGAGCGCTTCGCCCCCTTCGGGGACATCCAGAACATCTGGCTCCTGCGGGACAAGCGCACCAACGAGTCCCGCGGCATCGCCTTCATCAAGTTCGCCCGCAGCTCGCAGGCCTGCCGGGCCATNGCAGGCCTGCCGGGCGATGGAGGAGATGCACGGCCGCAGCCTGGTCCCCGACACCAAGCCCATCAAGGTACCGCCGCCGGGCCGCGCCGCCCCCTTCCTGCCGGGGAGCGGGGCCGGGGGCGAGCGAGCGGGGCCCGGCGGGGTGTCCCCCGCTCCCTTCCCAGCATGGCGGCCGCGGGGGGCCGCTGCTCCCCGAGCTTGCCTCTTGAAGGTGGTGTTGGCCTACGCGGGGGCAGCGGGAAGCCCCTCAGCGGGGGCCGGGCCTGCCGCAGCCCCGCAACCCCCGCGGCCAGGTGGCCGCCTCGCTGGGCGGCGGGCATGGAGCCGCCGCGGAGGGCGCCGAAGGCGCTCCTTGCGGCCTTCTCGCCAGGCGGCCTGGTGCTGATGTTGTCGCCCTTCTGGGTCACAGCCGGGGCGGTTTCGGGCTGCGGGGCTTGCGGGCCTGGCGGTGCTTTCCAGGGAGGAGCTGCGGTGGGTCCCTCCCTTGCCTGAATGTCCCACGTGTGGCTTGAGCTGCACCCGGCCTGGGGAGGACGCAGTACCTGGAAACTAGCTTTTCCTTTTTTATTTGATTTTTTTTTTTAACCTTGAGGGAATCTCTGTGAAATATTGGAAGACAGTATATTTTAAGTGTTGTAAGCAAGATCAACGTGAGTAAATAGAACTGTCTTTGCAAGTATATTTTATATTGGGTTTGTGTCTTGTGCACAGTTCTTTCAAAACAGTTACGGGGCTTCTTTTTGTCTGTGGAACTCGTTGGCAGCTTTCAACCTATTGAATTGTTTTCATTTTCCCCAGTTACTGAGAAGATATGAATGACTTTGAACAGTGAAAGAAGGTTCCATGTGTTTCATTTGAAAAAGCAATTGAGTCAGTAACATCTTTTCCGAAGAACTTGTTGTTAGAAGCCCGATCAGAGCTGTATTCCTTACTCCCCTGCATGACTATTAGAAAAATAATTTTAAGAGCTCTGTGAACTCAGTTGCTGCTTTTGCATGGGAGGCTTACTTTGAAGTTTGTTTGTATTTTTCTTATTTAGTTGGTTTGGTTTGTTTGGGTTTTTTTGTGGTGGTTTGTGTTTTTGGTTTTTGTTGCTTGGTTGTCTTCTGGGGTGCACTTCTGAGGTGAAGCTTATTTCAATAATTGAAAAGGATATTCCTGACCATTCTTCATTATCCTCACTGAGAACTTCTTCTGGCGTCTGTCTTGTTCAGGAAACCATTTGGGATGTATTGTATTTGTAGGTCTTTTGTCACAGATGCCTCTATCATCAGAGATGTTCTTTTTCCCATATTAGGGAAGCTGGCTTATGTGAAAGATAAATACAAAGATGTTAAAACAAACTATTTTTTTTTGGTTGTTGATAAGTGATTAAGACTCTTTCTCCAGTAATTAATGTCTATGTCATTATTTCATTAGGTATTTATTGCACAGTCAAGAGCTTCGGGAAGCCACCGAGATGTTGAAGATGAGGAGCTTACACGAATCTTTGTTATGATACCAAAATCCTATACAGAGGAAGATCTGCGTGAGAAGTTTAAGGTACTGATTCACTGTTTGTTAATTGTTATTTTAAATTATCTTTGCCTTAACTTATGAGAAGGGCTTAATGCATGGAACTTTAATGTGTTTTCAAATGTTGTGAATTAATATGCTTTTTAATTGTTCTAGATGTATGGAGACATTGAATATTGCAGCATTATTAAAAACAAGACTACTGGAGAAAGTAAAGGTTTGGGCTATGTGAGGTATTTAAAACCATCGCAAGCTGCCCGAGCAATTGAAGAGTGTGATCGAAGTAAGAATCTGACTGAACTCTTTCAAGCTTTTCACAATAAGTGTGTATCATCATTAATGTATCTTTAATTTTTAGGTTTTTTTTGCAGGTAAATTATGATGTAAATACATCTTGAGGCAAAGTTCTATTGCAAATAAAAAATAGTGTTATTAACATTCATTGAGAACGGTCATCTGATTATATTCTTGCAGGACCAAACTGCAAGTAAGATCAGTGAACAGAGTTTGGAAATGGATACAGAGTTTTCTTTTGCGCATTGTTATTGGCCTGTAATGTGGGCTTCATACACAGGACAACCTCATTTTAATGTATCCCTGGGAATATGCATATTTAATCAAATATATTTGATAGAAAATGGATTTATATATAAAAATATATTTGATAATCCGTAGGGATTCTGTTGTGATTACACTTATTTGAGAATAATTCAACCTAATTGAAGTTTGGGGGGAGTGTTTGTTTTTATTTAATGTTGTCATTAATCTGTTACAGGATGAAAGACTTTGTATGCTTTATCACCAACCATTTGTCATTTATGCTCTAGTACCAAAAAGGTGTTAATGAATTTGAGTGAGTCCAGTGGAAGGCCACCAAGGTGGTCAGGGGCTGAAGCACATGACTTAGGAGGAGAGATGGAGGGAACTGGGCTTGCTCATCCAGGAGAAGAAAGGCTTTTGGGGAAACCTACCAGCAGCCTTCCAGTCCAGCCTCCTGTTCAATGTTTGCGTAATCACAAATATGAAACAACTTGGTGTGTGAATGTGGTTGATGTTTTTTGTTCTTGTATGGGTTTTTTTCTTTCTTCTAGTAATATATGTGGTGGTTCTACATCATATCTGTCACAAGTGGTTCTACAAAAATGACATGTGTGACAATGTATAGGAATATGGGTCTGAGATTCCTTAGCAGTTAAATTTTATTTCCCTTTTGCTGTAAGGTTAAAATGAAATGAGTTGGATAGTCTGAGAGTAATACCTATTTCTTTTTATGAAAGCAAAACCTAGATCAGTGCAAAACATAAACTGCTGCTATAGCATGGAAGTTCAGGTGATTGCCTCTGGAATGTCTCTGAATCCTGCCGAGTATAACAGAATGGTCAAAGCTGGAAGGGTCCTCTGGAGGTCATCTTGCCCAACCCCTCTGCTCAGGGTCACCTGGGCACCATAGTTGCCCAAGGCCATGTCCAGACAGCTTTTTAATATCTCCGAGGACAGAGACTCTGTCATCTCTCTGGGCAACCTGTGCTAGTGCTCAGTCACTCTCATAGCAAGTAGGCTCTGTTGCACTTAAATTGTGACTAGGAGTAGTTCTACGTGGAGGTTGTTAACTTTCACACAATTATTATGGCAGACTTCAGGAGTTATAGATTAGTTATTCTCCCAAAGCCAGCACTTACTGGGTTTTCTGAATAATACGTTTCTAAATACAGTACTTGGAGAATGCAGATCTGGTCAGGTAATGTCGATGTGTTGAGGTGTTGCTACATGTGTGGTTGTTTCTTTCAGGCTACAGGGCCATTTTGGCTGAACCTAAAAATAAGTCATCTGAGTCTTTTGAACACGATTATTATAGTAATAACACGAGGCAAGACCCAAGAGGAAATACGCTTCCATTTTGTAAGTCATATTTTTTTGTACTAAAAATCATTTGAGTATGG
This sequence comes from Scopus umbretta, assembly GCA_013400535.1. Classification (NCBI taxonomy): domain Eukaryota; kingdom Metazoa; phylum Chordata; class Aves; order Pelecaniformes; family Scopidae; genus Scopus; species Scopus umbretta. Next base: position 46,704 of record VZTL01043788.1, on the reverse strand, counting down.
TCACAGAGCAAGAATGCAGTTTGGAAGAAGGGAAGCTAATGGAGGCTTACGTCAATGCTTGAACAGTAGATTGGATATTGGAGTTGGAAACAAGCCAGGCATTTAGTTTCTGTGTTTTTATGGCTTGCTTTTTTCTAGTTGGTCAATTATTTTGTGACCTGCATTGGTGAAATAAACATGTTACCTTGTATTTGACTTAGATTACTTTTGAAAGTTGGATGAAAAGTATGTATGAAATGAAGTCATGGCAGTGTGGTGGCTCAAATTGTTTATTTTTATTTTAATCCTTCAGGTGGGCAGACAGAGTTTTGTAGTTTTGAAAAAAATGAGAGCAGAATTCAAGAGTCAGTCTCCAAACGTCTGTCAGTGGTATCACGGCTTCCCTTTATCCAAGAGCAGCTGTTCGCTCTCTTTGATATAATCCCAGGACTGGAATATTGTGATGTTCAGAGGGATCCTCATACCAATAGTGGTAAGTAAAAAGATTTTTTTTTTTTCATTCTATGAAGGGAATGCCTTTTAGTTGTACTTAATTCATTTGCATTGCAAAATACAGTACACTTGTTGGAAAGAATTCATGTATCAATGGTTGCTGCTATCGCTGGTACATAAACCCAGAAATTCAGTATTGTTTGAATCCCTGATTACAGATAGCCTTAAATACCTTTATTTTCAGATAGTAGAATCTGAAGGAGGACAGAATCAGAACCATGAGAAGTGTTTTTTGGTCAAATTAAGTTAATAGTTTTGGGCAGAATAAATGGAGAAAAAGTTTCAAAAATAATTAGACATCTAGTCTAAGTGTTCTCTAAACAGATCTTTCGAGTTTTTGTCTTGAAATGGGGGGGTGGCGGTGGTGTGTCTGTGTGTAGAAGCTGACATGAGTAAACTGGATTAAATAATTCCAAAACAAATAATGTTTTGTGTTGGAAGGTTTGTTTTGGTTTCAGTCTTCTTGTTGTTTTGGTGTTGCTGAGAAAAATGTGAAAGAGGTCTCTTCTCCAAGAAGCTTAAAATGGAAGTGATTCAGTTAAAATGTAACTTTACTTGAGATCCACTGTTGATGGGATAATAGGATTTTAAAATGAAACTGTATATGTTTTTGTTTCTAATTCAGGGTTAGGGAAGAAGACATGTTTTCACTTGTGTTGCTTTATTACCAGCTTCTCAAGTTAGCATAAATATAACTGGTCTGTCACTAGTTAGTTCCACTGAAGTTTTCTTCACAGGTGCTACTGATGTTGCTCTTAAGTAAGGTAATGTGTGGCAAAAAGACTTAAGAACTTTGTATCATCCATGACTAATGTGCAGTTTAATCATATTGCTTTGTATGAGTATAGTTTGTTCTTAGGCTTTACCTGTATTATACTGAAACTGTGTGCACTGTATTTGTAGGGTATGCTGTGATTCAGTACAGTACTGCTGCATCAGCTATATATGCCAAGTATAAATTACATGGTTTTGAGTATCCTCCTGGAAATCGGCTAACTGTCATTTTCCTAGAAGATGGGAGTGATAGCTCAGAGTAAGTACCAATACATAGCAATTGAAAGTTATAAATTGTGTTCTGGAGAGCAAAATTTAAAATAAATAAATATTTTTTAACATAAGAAGTAACAGGAGTGTTATGGTGACTTTGTTTCATACCTGTAGATAGTATTTTCTGAAATTTAGCTGTGTTAAGTTTTTGGGTTTGGGGTTTTTTGGGGTTTTTTTTTTTAATGGTTTAGAATAAGCCTTTTGAAACTTACTAGTCTTTGATAAAGAAAAGATTAAAATATATGTTCTTAAGATACATTGGAAAATCTTGGATTTGGCAAGAATCTTTGTAAATGTCTCTGTAATATGTAACAAGGCTGGAATGTGTTTTTGATGAGGTTTTTTGTATTAAAACCAGATTAATCTACTTGATCTCCTGGTTGTGTTTGTAGTACTGCAAATAGTAGCCTTGTAATGCACATATGTAGAGTAAAGCTGTTGGGTGCTGAAGACCTGATATCCCCACTGTATGGGATCATCAGATTTTACTTTGACGATCTCTAACCTGTTCCTGTGATTTGAATGCCTGTAACAATTAGGAGCAGTTTAGATGTGCTCCACAGTGAATATTTTGGCTTAGTTTCACCCTAAAGGAATCTAGTTCATGTGAAACCTATCCTGGGATCTGAGTGAGGACAGTGAGGAAGGACAATGGGGAGATTCACTTCTGAAGTGCAGGCCTGATCTCAACTGGAAAGGAAAAAAAAAAAAATCATTGCAACCATGCTTCTTGCAAACAATGTCCTTCATTCTTCAATAATTCCTACTAATTCATGGTCCTACAACATGGGCTGTGAATCTATGCAAAAAGTGCAATTGCTTTTTCTTATTCTGCAACAGAACAAAGAAAAATTGCTGGAAAATGAGAGCTGGAAGTAAACTTGCTGTGATAATATTCTGACTTCTGAATTGAATCTCTGTGAAATTTTACTATCCCTTCTGCCTTTTAGGCACCTTTCACAGAATGTAGTGCAAAAAAAGCAAAGAAGAGTTTTGTATCTCTATATGTAGAAATGTATGAGTGTGTTTAGTGAGTTGCAGCTAGCGTGCGCACTTTCAGATGTGTGTTAAAACTTATTTTCTCTTGCTAAATTTAAGATTACTGTAACTTAGCTCTTTCTTTAAAATAGTTTATTGTTGCGTCTGCTTGCAGCCTCATCAGAAAAATGGCAACACAGCTGGTAACAGCACATGTGTCATCAGTGTTGCGGAATAACAATGCAACTGTTCAGCAGTATAGGACACCCCCTGTAAGTTAATATAATGGATACTTTCATATTCTTCTGAATTGTTGTAAGAAACTTCAGATATGTCGATAAAGAACACCACTCACTTTCTTCTGTAGCTGTTTTAGATGCTGTGGTTTTAGGATGTACCTCTGGTTGGTTTGTACGTTTTCATTCCCTGTAAAGGCACCTGACCTTACTTGGATTTATTGTCCACTTTAATGAAATAACCAAAGTAAACGAATTAAGAGATGAGAATTGGTAGACCCTGTTTATGTCCCGTGATAGGAACAAAAATTGTAAATAAGGTAAACCAGCTTTTTCCTTGCATTGGTTCATTTATACTTGCATTTTTCCCTCTGTTTCAGCAGGCATTTGGAGCAACTTCTGGCTCACAGTTACTTCAGCCCCAAACAGATGCCATACTGCCACCACACAAAAAAAAAGTTCCACCTGACACTTCTGTGAAGGAAAGGCTTTTCATACTTTTTCATCCCCATCCTCTGCCTGTTAATGTACTGGAAGATGTGTTCTGGTAAGACTCCATTTACAAATAAGTGTTCTCTAACCAAAAAAATAACCATGAAATATTTAAAATATATGTTGAAAATAAAAAAGATCGTCATCATGAAAACTCTTTCCAGAAAAGACAGTGCACGGTGATCAATAAGTAGTAAGTGATAAGTAGGTAACAGTTGCTTTTTGAAACAAGTGTGTAATGGAATTCACATTGAAGCATAGATGCAAGGTCATCAGTACAGCAGCTTTATTATTGATTAATCTGAAGTAAAATGTCTAGTCTTTTAACGTTTTTAACCAAAAAAAGGTGGTACTTCTGATTCTGGTAGCCCAATTTATTTGGCACTTTCTTTTACAAATTTCTATAAGGAATTTTGATAAATTTCCACAGTAACTTAGGGGAGTAAGTGTAGGAAGTTTTTTTTCTGATACACGCTGAGACATTTTGATGGTTTTCATCTTACTGACACGATTTCAACTGTCCTTTAACACTGGCTCCCTACAAATTTTTGTATATATTGTTTTAGACAAATCTATATACTCTTGAGGAAAAAGACATTTTTCTAATAGCTGGCATTTGCAATAAATCTTTGGAAAGCCAAAATATTTTCAGAGCACCGGGAGAGGAAAAGAAACAGTATGCCCTTGTGTGGAATTTACAGCTGTACCTATTTGATGTACTGGATTTTCTTAATCAGATGCGGGAGAAGAAAAAGGCTATGCACCCTAGTCTTGACGCTTATATAACTTTGGTATGAAGCAAGCAGACTTTTTTTTTTAATGTTTTCTAAGGAACTGTCTAGGAATCTCCTCAGGACTTGGGAATCTGGGTTTTTCAGTAAAGCTTTAGCATTCATTTTCTGAGTTGTTTCAGTGAGACCTTTTCAAAGATGAATCACAACTGAGTAAGTTCATTTAAGTGAGATGCAAGTTTAGGCTCTGAATTACCTGCTGATTTGTGTGTGTTTTGGTTTGGTTTTTTGTTTTGTTTTTGTGAAGTTTTTTTGAGTGCCATTTAGTGTTTGGAGACTATGGTATTGATTAGGTTTACATATATTTTTAAACAAATCACTGGTGCTTATGTTATATTGTAATATTCTCTAGAAAACATTGCCTACGAACTTTTGGTTTTATTTCTATTCCGCATGGAATTCTAGAGAAGGGAATGTGAACACTGGGAGTTGTGGAAGAGGGTAGCACAAGAAAATATAGCTTACATATGAGAATATAGTTTTTGCAGCTACCAAATAGCTATTATCCCATCTGAAGTATATACTATCTGTGTTGCAGCAAAACCTGTAAATTATCTTTGTTTCCTTCCACCCCCCAGTCGTTTTGGACACTTGATAAAAGTTTACCTTGTGGCTGGCAAAAACGTGGGCTATGCAAAATTTGCAGACAGAGCAAGTGCCAGTGATGCCATAACTGCGTTGCATGGCAAGATTGTGAATGGCGTCAGGCTTAAAGTAAGGTTGGCAGACTCGCCTACAGAAGAATCTAACAAACGTCAGAGAACTTACTGAGCAGGTGAGTACCCGGTCTGAGCTGTTACTTAAACTGAGATGCAACTACTTGAAATAGCGATAGGCAAAGCATTTTGAAGTTAGATATGAACATGTAATGATAAACTTTAAATCTATTTTTAGCTAACAACTTGAAATTTAATTTGTGATATATGTGTGTGTATACGTGTATATATATATATGAGTATGTGTATGCTTATATATGCACACGTACACTTTATTTTAGTAAAAAATCTATTTTTATAATTTTTAACAAATATGAACCGGTTGATTAACATCAATCTGGATGTTCATAGAAATATTCACTTTATGTACATAAGGGTATCGGTTAACGTTGAAAAGAGTATGCAAAAATAAACAACGGAACTGAGATCAGCTTGTATGTGTGTCTTTCTTTCATTCAAAACACATGCCCTCACAATGGTGTGGGGTAAAGGTGCGGAGCTTAGTCCTTGAAGGGCAGAGGTGGGAAGGGGTAAATAAAAAAGGACATGGGAAGAGCAGGGAAGGTTGCCAGGTGAAACCGAAGGTTTGGGATATTTGGGTCATCTGGATTCTCAGAAATGAGGTGTAGCTGGAACATGCGATGGTGAAGAAAATATTGCAGAACCTGTTGTGGTGGGATTGAGGTGTATGTTTAAGATAATTTGCTTGAAAATGTATTGGTTGATGCTTACGGTTTATGAAAGCCCTCTGAGCTCCTGGAGAGGTTTTATGGACTTCAGTGACCAAAATTCACTTTAACATTGGTTTGATTCGAATTATATAATTTTTTATTCTTTTTTTTCTTTTAACACTAGGATTATGACCAAAAGAGAAATATAGTTTGGGAAGGAAAGGCTAAGCCCTGTTTTCTACAAAATAACTCCCAGATATTACTGTAGCTTCCATATAATTTCAGTAGCCGTATTATCTTCATAGGGGACGTGCGGTTTTCCTTAACTCATTTAGAAAACATCACATGGAATCCTGACTCTCTTCACATCAATATTTTGCTTCTAAGCTTCGTACCTTGTACTTTTTGTTGTGTAGATACTCTTTGTGACCCAGGAGTTGCAAAACCCAAAAAAGATTTTGCCCACAGTGTTCTTTTCCTCCTTTTTTCTAAGGATTTACATGTTGTTCTTTTGACAAGCAGCAGTTACTAAAGATGGCCTTAGTCTTTATACACAACTTGCTTTTTAAAAAAAATGGACTTCTCGCATTCTTTTCCTGCATTGAATTGTAGCTAAAACTCATTTGAAACTTTTTAATCAGCAGCTCTGGTGCATGCAGTTTTAAGTAACTTGTACCTATGCTCTTATCTTTGTACAAAGGTTTTATTTGTTTTTACTTGACTTGTACTCCCAATAATAAAAGGCCAGCCTCTTGGTCACTACGGGAAAAACTGTGATGTAAAGTGTAACTTAATACCAGGTCTGCTGTGACTACTTTGTACTAGAAAACTGTAGATACCATATGCATCCAAAATTAGAAAGATGATTTATCCTTACTCTTTCTTTCTTTCTTTTAAAGAAAGATAAGAGTGAGAAGACTGGGAGGTCCTCTTCTGATTGTCAATCTAAAACTATTTTTTTTTTATTCACACACAGATGTGTGCATGCATTTTTCCAGTGTGAATTTTTAAAATTTTTTTTTTAAAGATTCTTAAGGTCTCCAGCTGACAAAAGGTGCGGTTGGTCACCAAACGGGATTTTCAAAAGGCTAAAAATTACTTTATATTTCAAATTATGTTCAAAAATTCTAATATATACCTATTACTATTTAGAAACCTGAACTCCATTATAAGATGAGGGTAAGACATACACATTTGCTGTTGTGCCATTTTACCTAATTAGAAAACTGGAGAAATAAGGTCCTATTTGAAGAATAATCTTCTTACACATGCAAAATTAACAGCAGAGCTCTCTGTCCTTTCCTACGTTTTTGCATTTCTGTAAATTTTCAAATAATAGTACTGGTTTTAGTTTGTTCAAAAGTGGACACCCTAAGTCTGTTGTGGACAGATTACGTGTAATTCTGGTGCAACTGACTGCTGAACATTTCCCCTCTGGTTAGCCTTTCAACTGCTGTGTCTGTGCAATAACACAGGTAGAAAAGCTTTCTAAATTTGCTGTGTTGCATCTTGTTACATCCTGTACACCAGGTTCCAAATTCCGAGTCTCTTAGCATGTTTTCTTAGCATCTATCTCTTAAGATGTTTTCTTAGCATCTATCTCTTCTTAAGATAGACAGACAAAAGTACTTGCTCTCTTTTTGTCTTTTAGCCAGTTTCTCAAATTCAAACAAAATGGTACATAAAAAGAAAGATTCCATCTGTGTTCCTTTTCAAAAGGGCTTGCCCATTTAAATCAAGCTTATCACTGTGTGACTCTACATTGGACTAACTGACAAGCTTTACAGTAGTTCAGAGGCTTGTATTTTGCTTTCAATTAAAGCTTTNGTTCTAATGTAAGGGTTGCTTTGGGTGAGAGTCTCCCCTCATGCTAAGTAAGTATTAGTGGTTGAAATAATCACTTTAAAACCTCTTGCTTTGGGTCGGCGTAGGCTTGAGAAGGCAACTACAGTGTCGTCTACTAGGCAGTTGCTAAAAGCAGAATCTATCTTAATGTTCTTGCTGTTGACCAGTTTGTGCTCTCTACTCAGGTTTTTGCATTGCTTTGAGGATTTTGTGAGAACCTCACTGCAACTGTCTGATGCCTGTTGTGTAAATTATATCACTCAAACAGAAGCGGAAGGAAGGAGTTTAGTATCTTTCAAAAGAATGTGTTGTGGAATTCCAATTAACCTCTTCATTGCAACCTAGTAGTTAGATTTAAATGTCACCCCCACCCCACAAACAAACAAACAGAAACACCCCAAAAGCCACCCCAAACACTTTTCATGAAGCTTTCAAGTAGTCCTTAGAAAGCAGAGCTGCTAACTAGCACTACATTAGAAATGCAAAGCCAGTATCTAGGGCTGGATTCTGTGGCTCTTAATAATCATTGCTAATTGGCTTTAACCCACAGCAAATGGATTCATTGCATTTTTCCCCTTCTTAAAATGTTTGGTGTTAGTTTTAAATAATTATTTAGTTACTAAGTTGAAAGACATTTATTCTGTCATTAAGTACTTCGTTATTGTTGTCTTTTGTTATCCTTGTCCTGAAAAAGTCCTGCATCACTGATTTGATTTGCATTCATTTTTTTAGTTAAAACTTTGTTAAACCCCTGAAGTTTAACATATATATTTATAATTATTTATTTCTGTGCAAAAATGTTTTAAGTAATTTTACCATAGTTGAAACATACTCCAGAATTAAAAAAAAAAAAATACTCCAGAATAAAAAGTTAACTGTATTTTGTATCAACAGTATACTGCAGAAAAATTGCTGGCTTTCACACACTTCTCAGAAATAGAGGTAATTCTTTAATGCTAGAGAAGCATATATGAAGTTTTAATATTATTCTTCTAATTAAAATTAAAAAAAATTATATGTTGTTGTAATTATTATGTTTTATAATATATATATTTTAAAATAGGTATGTTGGTTTTTGATACTATTCTTATACTTGTTTTTTTTCTACAGAAACTAAATAATGACATGACCCTCAGCTAGCTGACTGACTGACTGAAAACGTGACTAGACATGGTTCCTGTGGACACTGACAGCTTTTTTATTTTTTATTTTTAATTGTTACTTAGTTGGTCTTCTCTCTCTATATATATATGGTATTTTCCAGTTTTGAAAATGCAGACATACGGTTTTGAAAGTAATTTAGGCATTAAAATTGTAAACCAGTGGCTGTTCTTATAGTAGTCTATAATCTTGTATTACCAACATATCTTGCTTGTGTTGAACTGAATTCCTCCTCTAAGATGGAAATTACAATGATGGGGGAGATAAAGGGAGTCAGCATTTTGCTGTCTCATTTGGTTAATTGATAATGATTCAGATTATAACTGTTAAAATAGAAGACGTTTCTCATGATCCAAATGCCATTGAAAACTGAAGTACGCCAGTAAATTCAAAGAAAATGAAATAATGGTTTCAAAAACTGCTAGCAAACCTGACAGTATTCAGGTAGATTTAAGAAAATAGCTGTAATCAAGAAAATGATTCAAGTTCATTCTTAAATATTTTGTTGATTTGGGCCAAGAGTATTCAGTATGCTTTGTATGCTGTTTAGTGAAAAGCACATTTGACTGTGGGTCCGTCTACCAGAGCTGCTTACGCTTATCCTTTCCTAGCCTGAGGTCTTTTGGTTATAACTCTGGGGAAAGTCTGGAGCGTAGGGGTGTGGGGTTTTTTTGGGTTTTGTTTTGTTTTCAGGAGTTGGGTGGGGTTTCTTTTTTTTTGGCCTTTTGGTTTTTTGAGTTTTTTTAAGAAGCTTTCAATGCATATATTGTTCAAGTAAGAATTGGACAATTCAGCATTTCAGCAGGATGAAGAGGATTTCAGCATTGATGAAGAATAAATGAAGATAGTTCGAATAAGTATTTGCACAGATAGTTTTCAAATGCCAAATACTGTTCTGTGTATTCCTGAATACTACTTGTTGAATTGAAAATATCCTGGTTATTAAAATAATTTATACAGATAAAATTGATAAATTCTACTTGTATGCACACTAGAGGACAAGCACGCTCTTGGATGCATCCTGCTTCCCAGTGTCTCCAGTCCTGGTCCCTTGATCAATGGTGTGGGGAGAGACAGTGGAGCAGCCTGTACCTTCCTCTGGCTCTGAGCACCTTCAGAAAGGTTTCCTTTCAAGAAAGCCCCCCTAGCCCATAGGAAAACAGGGGTGGAATGCAGGTCTTGCTCCCTTAGTTACTAGGCGTGGGATAGTGAACTGGGTTTCAGAGTAGATACAGCCAGTGCATACAACTTCAATGTGATGGGAGAGTTATTTGTATCGATTAGGGGGGGTTGGGTCACAGGTGAGCAACAGCCCATCATAGGTCTGGATAGTGGGGTTTATTTAAGAACAAACAAGATTTGAGCTTTTATCCTACGTTGTAGTTTCATGCACTTACCTGCTTTTCTCCCCTCCCTGCCAGCAGCATTAGGTTCACGTAGCCTCAGATTCCCTTCCCAGCAGGGATGTCGCTGCTGTCAGGAGGGTTGGGCAGAAAGCTGCATTTGTGCTGTGCAGCTGCTCATAGTTGCCAGCCTCGGGTCTCTCTGGCTGTTGTCCTTTATTTGGCCTTTACTTCTGTGCAGCTCGCCGAGCTCCTGGATCACCCCCCCCTTCCACGATCTTCACCTTCTGCTTCTCCAGCCCCTTATTCTTTCCAAGAATGTTACTTCTTACCAGGAAGCCTTCCTTGCAGCCGCCTTTCTCATGCTCCAAGCCCCTGACTTTCCCAGTCTCAATAGTGAATGTGCAGAAGGACAGCACCTTCTAATTAGTGGTTTTGTGTTGTGCCTTTTTATTAATTTAAGCTATGTTTTTACCTACAACAGATGGCTTCCTTTTCTCATTTTCTTTGTTTTTCAAAGAGGAGGAGGAAATAGGAAGGTATTGGGAAATACCTACGTTTGTAAGTAGCTGAAAGCTCTGGGTGAAACTCTTTAATTTTCTCCATTGTTTTCCAACAGCAAAAGGCATGCACCCATTAAAGCAACACCCCTGACTGGGGTTGTGGTGGGGCAGGAAGAGGAGGGAGCGGGGAGCTTGATACAATCTTTTTAACTGGAAGATATGCTGCCTCAAAACTTTCAGCTTTACCATTCAGTGCTTTACAGTCAGCTGTCTCGGAATACTGCTAGGATACAAACTTAATTAGCCATCTAGTAATGTCATGTGACTTCACCTACTATCAAATTGATGCGATTAGAGTAATATCTACATACAGTGCACATAACGTTTCTTACTCACAAATATTTTAAAGCATTTAGTAGATTGGTCTCTAATAGAAGATACAGCCACGTTCAATTAAGATTTTATTTATTTCCTGCTTTCTATAAAAAGTATCAGTAAAAATATTTTTGCGTTAAAGAGGGTATATGAAAATGAGTGCTGTCATTGCAATTGGTTCAGAAGATTAAATCTTAAGTGTCAGAAACCATGTAATAAAAAAACCAAACATAAAGCAGTATTATTTCTTATGTTAAAAGAATATTAGAATTCAAATGCTTAAGCGTTAGGGAGTTGCAGAATAAAGGTTGCCTAAGAAACCTCCTTTTGCTTCTCTCCGTTCCCCTGGTACGTGCTACGATGCAGTCTTTGATGACTCACCAGCAGCTTTTTTTTTCCCCGAGAGCAGTTGTTTCATTCAGCACAAAGAACGAAATTGAATCAGGGCTGTGCGGTTAAAGCAGACTGTAAAATTCCTGCTTAATTTGTTGTACATTTTAGAAATTACATAGTGAACAAAACAGGTTTATGATCCTGGAGAATGGGTTCCTATCTCTGACTCTGGCCCAGAGGTTATGAGGGGGGTTGCCATTTCCCTGGAGTTTCTCTGGAAAAGTCCTGTTTGGGGGTTGTGATTTGGGGTTTTTTTTGTGGATGATCTTTGGTTTGTTTGGTTGGTTTTTGTTTCCCTCATCCTCACCAGAAAGAATAAATTTTGAGTAGCGTTTGGGGCTTTCCTGTATTTGCTCAGGGGAAATAATTCCAGGTTGCCATAGATCCAAAACTCCAGAACCATCAAGCAGCACCTTTGCAGCCTTAACAGCACACGCGTGCAGTGAGTCCAATATTTTCGGAAAGCATCAGTCCTACTGTGCAGACATGACAGAGACACCATGCTCACAGAGCAGGCCTGACATGCTGCTGAAGGGGTGTGATGCGGTGTATCTGCCCGTTAGGAGTAAGCTAAAACACAGCCTGTGAGGGCTGAGGTACTGTGCCAGCGCAAGCATCTTTTCAGTGGCTCTGCAGAGCTTTACTGTCTTTATTTATCTTTACTCAAGGGAGTGCTTTGAAGTAGAGGATAACGGTGGGTGTGTTATTTAGGTGCCAGGTGAAATGCTGAGAGTCTCTGTATAGTCAGTTGAAAAAAACCAAAAACTTTTCCTTTACATGTTTGAATCGGCCTTTTAGAGTCTCTCCTATGTCAGGATTCCCTGTCTAATGTGGCACTGAAGGTGGATGCCTGTGTGTTTAGGTAAACATCCCCAGGAGCGTAAACACTCAAAAATTAAGTGACCGGTGTCTGAGCTTGGCCATCCAAGATGGCAAAGAATCATCATCTGTTGGAACAATCCTAACAGCTACACAAGGGAGCATTTAATGTACACAGTGTGTTAAAAGATACCCTTTACATCTCGAAGTAATGCTACAAAGTAGACAGAACAGTGCTGTTTTCTAATTGTTCTCACTCCTGTTTCGATTACTGTGTGTCTGTGGGAATAGCAGGCCACTGGACCCCCCTGCACATGGAAAATCAGTGATCTGTATGTAGTCCTGCTTTGGGCTACAGAGCTCTTCTGCCTGCTTGTTCGGTCAGGTCTTGAACTAAAGAGAATTGGGCTGGTACTCGGAGGAAAGAAATTTTCCCATTTTCACTACTGAGACTTTGAGATACCCTAAGAAGCAACTCTGCAAGCAGACAGTATCTTTCCTTTTTAGTCACTGTTGAATCAGTCCATTACATGACTCACGTGGAGTCATTTGTATTGCTCTGGTAGTGTTTTTTAGAAGATCCTTCAAAGCAAATTCATTACTTGCCTTCCTTAGAGTTCAGTGTATTTCCCGAAAGCATTCATGTACTTGTCTCCTCCAGCTAAATACCAGTTTGTGAAAATACATTTTGCTGTTTTAAAGTCCCGCAGCAGTTTTGATTGGATATGGTATTCATCACTCCTTGTTTAGATTATTCTATAGCACTACTGATAAGTAGCTGGCATGCTGCTTTTCTAGGTCATTTCATTGGTAAGAAAAAACTCTCTCTGCTGTGAGGATGAGCATTAGCTTCCTGTACTAGAAAAAAAACTGTCGTGTACATTCCTTTTGCTCGTGGTTAGTAAATTGGCTAAAATTGTACAGGTTTTTTGTGTGTTTTGCAGTAATAGTGATTTAATGGTGGTAAGTAGAATTGAGTATACTTATCCGTAAGTGACTTGGATTTCAGCTGCATTCATCAGCCATAGTTTCTGTTGGCATTGAATGAGGATTTTGTACCTTTTGAAAATGGGATAATACAGATTTCATACGTTATGTTAAATGATGTCCAGCAGAAATTATTTTATCAATTTATTGAGTCATAACCACTTGGTCAGCAGAGAAGCCTTTTGTTTGTGTACCTGGAGAAAGATACTAATTTGCTTATGTTGCTTGAATGCCTCCATTAGGGTATTTCTGATCATTAAGTGAAAAAAGGCTGTTCTCGAGAGGGCTTTGCATTCCAGTGTGATTTGTGAGATGGTTATTGCAATTAGTTCCCTTCACTGGTCTTGGGGCTCCTACTTGAGACCTTTTTCTTTAGTGGTACATACTGCTACTGGAGTACCTCAGGAGGGGGCAGAGCCCAGGTTCACACTGTGCAGTGGAATTGGGTTTCCTTCACGTTCTTCCTCTTTCTTCCTGTAAATGGTCCATTTTCTGGCCCCGGGTACTCTGTTGTGTGATTTCTACTCTGTCTACAGAGGTGTCATCTAATATGTGCAATGCCAGGCACCTCCACTCTTTCAGTTACTGTAGCAGTGAGAGACAGAAGAAGGAATAATCATATGTAAATGGAAGCTGTTGAAGGTGAAAACAACATACACTCATGTGCACAGCTCCAGTTTGGGAAAACTACTCATTTCATATTCTCACCGTACTGTTTTTCTAAACTCTCTCTATGTTAAACATTCACTTAAAACTTTGTCAAAGATTCTGCTCAAGTTTTTCACAGAATGTCAGATCTGAACTGCACTTGTACTGGTAAACTTCTTCCAAAATAAATTGGAGAGAAAACTGTAAATGAAAGAAGGTGAGTTAACGACGCCAAGTTCACTTAGCAACATTAGAGCAAAGGGACGAAGGGTGATGCCGGAGCCTGCAGCGCTGCGAGGCGATACCCCCGGTTCCAGCAGAGGTCACTGGTCTCCTGGATGTGCAGATGGAGGCTGCACCTCAAAATTGACACTGCTTTTGAAAATCATAACCCACGTCTAAGGTAATCAACCTATATATAGAATTTCTTAACCAAAAAGTTGTGGGTTTTTTTTCACAGGTAAGAGAATTATCTCAAGGTGTATCAATTTCAAACACATAATTTTAAATACTTTAATTTAATAATGCAAATAATTAATTTAAAAGTAATTGAGAGAAGACAGAATCCTACTTTAACTTGCATCTTTTCTCTGAATTATTTTTAAACCATTAATTTCTTCATAGTCTCTTAGTTTTGAAAAACAAATGATCTATTTTTCCTTGCTCAAGTCTCACATGTCTTTTTCTGATTTTTTTTTCCTTCCTGTTCCAGAGGATTTTCATCGTTTTGCAAATGCAGGATTAGCCAAATAGTTTTAAAATTATCATGCCCAGTATGAAAATTTTCTGAGACACCTGAAAACACCACGTACAAAATACCTCTTTATACCATTTCTTGGCATTTTTGCAATTTCTCTGTGAAAGATTAAGAGTGAGATAATGAACAGGAACTAGGAAAAGAAGCAGAGGAAAGAGGTACAAAACAAAGGAAAAATAAGGAAGATGATAAAAATGGAGTTCTGATTTTGAGATGACAGGATAGGAAATAGTCCAGTAAGAAGTAAGGTATGGGGGAGAGGGGGTTCCTGAGGGAAAGTCAATTCAGATATTGGGAAAAGCAGGATAATCCAAATGATTCATATCTTAAGACAGAAAAGAGGGGGGGTCACTATGGTGCTCTGGAAGCCAAATGCTTCCAGATTAGGTTGGGTATAGGGATTTTGGATGCATATCTATCACAAATGAACTTCAGAAGCCCTTACATCAATCTGTAGTAACTTCACTCTTGTGTCTTATTTCTCCTTCGTTTTGAAATACACTGATTGTCATGCACCACGCACATTTTGTATGCACATAATGAATATTATGGCACCAGGATTACTTTTAAAGCAACATCTGTTATTCAAAAATGCATGCTTTCTGTTGAGCTCCTTTATCTTATTGGGTAATTCCTCCCTCATCCCTCTGCTGTGTGGTGGTCCTGTTCCTCCTCCTTGTGCTGACAGCCCACCCCCAGCTGCAGCTGTCTTGAGTTCCCTGAACAACTTGCAGCACAAATTCACATCAGGTCGCTCATCCACAGCCTCTGCTTTTGGCAGGGACAAGCACAGCAGCAGAAGCTTGGGTTACAGGCAGGATCAGGCCTCCTGCAGCCAGCCTGATGCTCTGTTGCACTCAGAAAACTCCAGGTGGTTCCAGATGCTTCAGACATCTGGTAGCTGAAGCTGTGGAGACAAAAGGAGGCAGCTCTGCATCAGGTGACTCTGCTGGGTACGAGAGCGAAGAGAAGTTAACACAAACCACGGTTCAGCTGCTCACTCTACTTGGTTATAAATGCTTTAAAGGAAGCTTTAAAGAGGAGCTGCTTGGAGGGATGATGGCCTTTATGGCCTCGGGGCTTTGTAAACATCGTAAATCACAGCTTGAAAATAACACTTCAGTACTATACAATCCACATAGCTCATAGGTGGTGGGGCTGTTGTTTTGAACTATACATGGCACTGTCAGATTAATTAAATATTGATATAAGACTTTTATTTCATCTACTTTAGCAATATGCATCTGCCTGCTCCTAAACCTTAATTCTCTTATTATGAATTTTCCTTGAAAGTCTGCAAACTATGTGGGGTTTGGGAAGGTGGGGCTTCACCCAATATGAAGTGTTCAAATACAACGTTAACACGCAATATCTGCAGGACCTTACTAAGACTGAAGAGTTAACTGCTGACCAGACCCTACTCTAAATATAGAGAAAGTGTTTACAAATCTTGAGCATGGGAGTACAGAAGACACCCTGGGAATTCTTCCAACTTACTGACCAGGTTCTGTTTTTGGAGAGTACTAATGAGTAGCTTTTTCAGATGTCATTTTAAGAAATACGGGACAATGTTAACAGAGTATATTCAGGTATGTGGACATCAAAACTCTATTGGAAATGTAGATATATGCCAAAAATATTTTCTGAAACTGAAATTATAAGAAACTTCATGGACAAAATTGCAAGATTGCTGAAAGTTATTTTAAGTATCAGAATTTTGATTGCCATCATCCTGGGCACACTAAATCCCCCTCCTAATGTGTCTGTTACATCTAAGGATAGCAGGAGTGAAGATATATTTAATCAGCAAAACAAAATCAAAGGCAATGGCATGTGAAAACATGCACTGTATGACTCGACCCACTGGTGTTTTTAACTTTTAATCAAGTCCACAGAATTCAGTTCTATTCAGAGTTCACTTCTTCTATAATAATGCTGGGGGACACTAAAACTTGCTTCCTTTCTTCTCTGTGACAACATACCACCTTAGCTCATTAGAATTATTGCCAGAATTTTGGATACATGTTATCTATACACAGGTATCACAGAAGGTTTTTCCTTTGCCCATTTAAAGGACAAGGATAAAAAGATGGCCTCAATGCCTGTATATAACGACATTCTTGGAATTTAATCCTGGAGGCAATTTGAAACTGGGTAATCTCTGTTGTGGCTTTGGAAAAGTAAGTTAAGTAGTTCTCAAAGTGCAGAGAAAACTGTACCACTGTGGCCCTTTTTAAACCTATCCTAGGGGAGGTTTTGAGAGAAAAGTTTTCTAAATATTGAAGTTTTAAAGAACTTAGTCTAGAACAGAAACTAGAGTGCTGGTAATAGCCAGCAGCGTTCTAAGGGCTGTAGTAACAATGCTTCCAACTAGAGATTTCTTCCTTTGTTGTTGTTGTTGTTATTTAAAATGCATAGCTTAAAGTGTTTATACTGCTTTGGTTTTGCACAGTAAAGAAATCATATGCATTCTGCTGAAGAAGATGCCATGGGACCACTGTCCATTGCCAAAATCAAGTATGAAACAAACTCCTTTTTCCTTATATTTGAGTGGAAATAACTAGCTACACAAAGTATCAACCATACAGATTTTGTTTATATGAGATTTAACCACTACAGCTGATTTATCATATGTTTGTCTTCAGGGATTCTTGGAGTCCTGCCAAACTGCTTTTCAGATTTGCTTTTCAGATTTCTAGTCTCTTGTATTTAGTAGGGATATTCTTAATAAAACTCTTATAAATTGTGATTATCTATGTAAGGTGTTTACCTGTCATTTGAGTTTTAAAGGATCTCTGGGTGGTCCTACTTCCCTTTCCAGTTTCTTCAATGAGAAGAAATCACTATCCCTTTCTCTTCCAGGATGTCTAAGAGTGGTTTAGATTTTATTCCTCTGATGACCTATGAATACAGAAAGTATTTTCATTATATGCTATGCATTTCTTATGTTATTACACTTCAGGATTTCTCTTGCTATGTACCACCCCAATCTTGTATAAAGGAGAGGAAAAAATGGTGCCGATGTGAATAGATTGGTGCATATGGATTATCACTACTGAAACTGAAGAGCAAAATGTTGAGAAGAGGAAAAACAGGTTTTCCA
Source organism: Scopus umbretta (assembly GCA_013400535.1). Taxonomy (NCBI): domain Eukaryota; kingdom Metazoa; phylum Chordata; class Aves; order Pelecaniformes; family Scopidae; genus Scopus; species Scopus umbretta. Next base: position 29,347 of record VZTL01043788.1, on the reverse strand, counting down.
AATTCTCTTCAGGGGAATGGAAAAACACCCAAATGGGGAGATCAAGAACTGAATCTGATTTTACTCCCAGTGAAGATGAGGAAAGGCAGGAGTATGCTTTCACACCTAGAGATGCTGCTTGTCTTTGGTTTCTCGCACCTAACCGAGCAGAAAGAAAAGAAGAAACCATCTGAATGGCTGTAGAAGACCAGCGTAAGGTCCATTTAATCTGGTTTCCTGCTCTCCACAGTAGCTGGAAACCGATGCCTGGGGAGAGCGTTGAAACAGGGCAGGTAAAAGAGTGTCCTTTCTTGGCAACTTTCAGCAGGCAACGGGCGGGCACCTTTTAAGCAGGAAGTGCAAAGGGAGTTATTGTGCTTAACAGCTACAGCTATCCTTCATTCCTTTGTGTAATCCCTGCTTAAAAACATCTGTCCCTTCAGCTCCGTAGTCTTGTGTAGCAGCAAGCTATCCAATTTAATAACACTTTGTATGGAAAAGTTCTTCCCAGCCGTTGTGTTTTAAACCCGCTGCCTGATCATTTACTGAGTCTCCGTGAAATCTTGTGTGATGGAAAATAGCACATGATCGTTTCCTGTCAGCCTCTTACGTACCGTTTGCAATTTTATAAATCAGAAGACAATCCTTTCTCAGTCAGTTCTCCAGCTAGAGATTATCTCCTCACACAGATGTATTCCTGTACCTCTGTATATATTCTTTTAGCCACGTACATGCATCTTCTAGTTCCACATTTTCATATGAAGGAACTGAAACCGTACACAGCGCTCAAATGCACAAGAGATTTACATAGGGATGTAATGAGCTCTTCTGCTTTGCTCTTGGCTGCTTTTGGAGTAATTTCTAACATTGTTTGCCTTTTGGACTACTGCTGAGTAGCAAGCTAATGTTTACAGAAAGCTACTCACAATGACTCCAAATGATAAAGGCTAATTTAGAGCCCATTATTATGTATGTTTAGTTAGTGTTATTTTCATTACTGTTTACATTATTTTGCAGTTATTGACATAGACTTTCAGCCGCCATCTCATTGCACTATCACTCACTATTTTCAGATCCTTCTACAACTGCTCAGAGTCAGCTTTCATTTTGCTTACTATGAGTAATTTTGCATCGTCAGGAAACTGCGAAGACCCTTGGTCCTCACACAAGTAATTCTAGGCTATTTAGGTGCCAACAGTGCTTGGCTGGAAGTACTCTAAGTCATCCAGCCTTCGGGAGGATTCAAAGAAGAAAGTTCATAATGTTGTGTTGGTGGTCAGTATCCGTGAAAGAAAGAGGATGTTGATCTGGTTTCCTACTCAGAACAGAGTTACCTGATGTCAGTCTTGATGGCAGCTGTGCTTTCTGATTCTTGGAGATGGCTCTTCTGGCACTCCTGTACCCTAGGGTGCATCCAATTTCCATCTCACTGGTGCTTACCTTTTGCTGCCCTTACAGCACGCACCTGCTATGAGCCTCCCACTGTCTCTTGAATTCTCCCTCTGCCTGCTTTATTATTAGACACTCTTTAATGCTCTTTGGTGCTCTACTTCATGCTTGTTCTTCCAAGCAGCTCCAGTTCACTGGTTCGTTACTGCTATATTCTCACAGTTTTGGATAATCCAAATTAATTTGAAAAAAAGACAAGGGGTAATTTGCAAAAATCTTTACTAAAAACATGCGTCTGCTACTTATGCCTTGCCTAAGGGTACCGTTTTGCCAACCACAAACCAACCCTAACAATAAACCTCACAGGAAAGAAACAACAATATTGCTACTCCAGAGGAAAATAAAAATATTTCCCTAAGGTTCTGTAAGTAAATATTTTATGTGCCCATAGATCTGCTTATCCTCAGTGTATGGGTGGTAAGCAAACATTTCCTATTATATTTATTAAACTTTCCTGCTGCCTGAATTAAAGAATGGGAAATTTTAAAAGTGTTTGTGTCTTGCCAAGAGTTGTGGGAAGAATTCTACAGCTTAACCTGTGGAAGTTTTATCTTCGCATGGAGAATCAAACTATATTTTACAGCTTTCTTTTGGAGAACATGCCTCCCAATTGTTAATGAGACTAAACTGGAGAAAAACAGGTCAAGTTCTTGGATGAACAAAATAGAATATAGCTCCTCTCCTGTGTTTACGCTCTTACCTCAACATTTCATCAAGATGATCAAATCTTTGTTCCTGGTGGTGTATATTATGAGTAAAAATCAGTGAAAAAAAAAAATCCTCATCATTGGGTAACAACCACATTGATTTTCAAAAAGTTTATATAAGACTACATAGAATTGGCTTATATCAACATTTTTTGCCAGTGTTTCTGAAGTGATAAGGTTATAATCTTCTAAGTTATCCAAGAAATGTCCATATGAATCCATCCAAATAATGGCTTGTTTCAGGACTAAAGTTTTATGTAGATAAGCCCTTAGAAGATCAGGAGGGTATGTGCGCATATACTTTACTAGCATTTTGTCATCCACCATCTATGTAACATAATAGTATCATTTAAACCAAATATTTAAACCGCCTTTCTACATGTTTGTTTCTCTTTGGTGTAAGTATAGGCAAATTAGTTTAAAAAAAAAATCTTTGTAGAATAGCCACTTAAGCATTTAGTATCGAGGTCATGAGCGAATATTAAAGAGTAAGTTGTTCAGAAACAAGCCAGCTAATTAACAACACAGTTTTCTGTAATTTCTTTCTAGCCATGGTTTGCTTTTTCAGGCTGCAGATGTTGAGTGGCCTCTTGACTGAAATGACTAAGGGTGTTGTTGAACGGTGTCCTTAAGACACAATTAAGAGTTGTGTCCTTTATCTCCTTGCCCCGTTACTTATTTCTTTTAGGAGAAAAATAAGTGACTACATTCCTGATATTATTAAGCTTTCTATAATATATGTGGCTTGCTACTTAACCTTTTTATGGATTTTATATGAAAACTTACTTTGACAATTCCAAGAATCCTGCTTAATGTTTTTCCTGCTTCAACTCTTGGAAACCGAACACAGAAAATAAAAAATGCTGTTACTTAATGAATTCCTTAACTTTATTCAACCACATTCAGAATGAGACTTACAGGTTCAGCTGAGAGACTAAAGCATTTCCCCCCCC
>VZTL01043788.1:0-24824 GCA_013400535.1 Scopus umbretta | reverse complement strand
CCCCCCCCTCTCCCCCGGGCAGAGCAAGCCAAAATGCCCCAATAAACTGCCTGGCCCGTGAGAACGAATTGTAGGTCAGATATTCCGAAGCTGATGCACTCTTAGGGATGCCTTTTCGTTTTCGTCCTCTGTCTCTCTCTCTCTCTCACTCTCAAAAGAAGGCAGGAATGGCCTGTATTCCCAATCCGCTCGCAATGCTGCAAAACCCTTGCAAGTACTTTGAATATGCGTGGGTTCATTAAAACAGTTGTTCGGAAATTATCTGCTTCCCAGAAGCGCTGATGCTTAAAACGACCACCTGACGAGGGGTTTGCCGTCGGTCCGTCATTCCGATTTATTCTATAACTGCTTTAGTGTGCTGCAGGGCTACATTGTCGATACTCTTCCCAAAAGCTTCAGCAATGCAGATGCGATGGACTAATAGTAACTGAAACAAAAGACCTTGCTGTACTTCTCAGCGTGAATCAGGAACCCAAGGTCGAACGGCAAACTGCAGTGCAACTTGTGTGGGGTAACAGAAGAAAAGTATGCACAAATCTTATGAGAGACTTTAGGTGAAAAGTGTTCCTTAAATAGACTCTTCCTCAGCAGATAAAAAAAAAAAATGCTTAGTGAAGGTGTGAGGAAATAGCTATTTTAGGACTACAATTAACTATATCGGCTCAATTTTAATGGAACTAGTACATTTAATTGCATTCCTAACAGATTTTCTGTTCTCCAGACAATTAACTTGCAGAATGATACCAGCTCAAAGATTAAAATCTCATCAAATATCTAATGGTTTCTGTATAATATAATTGTGTTTGGTTTATAATGGTTCTTTTCTAATAACCATCCTCTGTCCATATAGCTATAGATACTATAATTAGACTTTTAAAATCTTGGTATAAATGACATGACCTTGACCTTTAGAGGTTAAGCAGATGTGGTTGGTATGGACCACAATACCTTATGTGTTTAATAAAACATTTATTTTTATGTATATATAATAAATACTTTTCTTTTAATTCTGTTTAAAAACTACGCAAGAGGAGGACTACTTTCTCTCTTCTTTCCATTTTTTTAGATAAGTTACCTCAGATATGTGCACCATTTGTTATTTGAAATACCCTAAAGAGGTTTAAATTCAAACTCCTTTTTCTGTACAAGTAAAAGGTAGGATATACGTCTGGAAAAAAAAAAAATACTGCAGGATTTGTGACTAAAGACCCTCTAAACATTTTCCCTTGCCGCTGAGGGCTGCCAGAGGCACCTTTTGTTGTACTGTAGTTCCTCAGGCTGGCTTCTTCCACTTCCTATTAGATTGCTGTTACACTCCCGGATCCTCCATAGTGCTTGCGAGCCGTATTGTTAGCAGTCTTCCTTATTGCTGGCCCTTTTTTGTTCTCAGTCCATTCTGGCAGTTTATTCATAAATCTCTGTGATGCTCTAAGTTTCTGTTGCTGCTTTTCTAGTCTTTATTTTGCTTCAGTTCCACCCAGGAATAACAAAACATTGGTTCATCTCCTTGTAGGAACAAGTGAGATTTTTTTCAAGTTCTGGTGTTGAAGGGCTGTGCTCTCTCTCTGTATTTATATGTTTGGATGCGATTTTTATACAACCATCAAACTTGGCTCACAGGCGTTAACTGAGAAACCATTCAGACCTTACTACAAAGCCAGCGTGGCTATGGAGAGAGAAAGCCTCGTGACTTCTGCAGCAGGGGAATCCCCCCCTCCCCTGGCTCTATTGCAAGTGCTTCTGGAGACGGGGGGCTGCTCTCCTTCGGCACTCCTTCCTTCACTCCATGCTGGAGATGAAGGCAGAGGGTGTTCATAGCGCTGCTTCATTTTCCTTCAGTCCTTCAGCGTGTGTCTGTGTGCAGGATATGTACCTGTGCCTGCTCCTTGGTGCTTCACATTTCTTCGGAGGTACGGTCTACCACTGGATTTCTCAGTGTGACAGAAGTGAATGATTTTGCTGTCGTTTTGCCCAGTACATGAGATACCAGCAGGGGTTTCCTCTGGGGATTTTTTTTTTTTTTACATATACTTCTTTTGTTTCCTGAGAACTTACACTTCTAGTACCGCTTTGACTCAGGAGGGTTGTATTTCTTAAGGAGCATTAGTCCTCCAGGTCAGCCCTTCTGTGCCATGCTGGAGAACCTGCTGTCACGGGTACTGGTATTGCACTGGGAGACGGGAAGGGAACTGCCAGTGCTACACTGCTGAAGGGGGGTGTGCAGGTCTATATTTTTAAAGCGTCTGTATGTATACAGGGAGCCTGTCCTAATGGTTTAATTAACCCTTATGCCTCATATATTGAGTAGAAAATAATTGTTCATTACCCCTGTGTTTTCTAATATATTTTTTTTAAAACACTGAACAATCCAAACAGTTCCCAGAGATTTCTGGTATACATGATGATTAAAAACTGTGAGGCTTTGTTTTTCAGCTTTTTTCCTGGTAAATAGATGCTTGATGGTTTTGAAGCTTTTGACTCTGCTGGCATGGGAAAAGGCAGCAGTTTCTCTAGATAATTTTCATGGGAAATGTTACTCTGGGCAATTGTATTTCTAAAATGAATTTCTCCAAGAATTTCCTTCAGGCTTGTGTTTCTTTCTTAAACTGAGTTTAATGAGATTAAAAAAAAAAAAAAAATCCTTCCCAGGGGAGTACTAAAGTAAATTATTTCCTTTTTTTTTTTTTTTTTTTTTTTTTTGTTGAATGTGCAATATCAAGGTTCTAGATATCAAAGGAAGCAGCAACAGGTACTATATACAAATTAATGTAAACATGCTCAGGCCACGTGAGGGATGTTGGATTTTTGGCAGATTCAAAACATGGCTTTGGTGACAGACAGGGAAACTCTCCAGCTGTCAGAAATCTGACGGAGAGGAAGTTGCATTAGGAGGTGCCAGGTATCGTGAACTGAATTTGGTTGTAATATTATGAAATATAAAGGAATATGAAGTCATTTTCATGCTATGAATGGTGCTATTTATGTATGTGTGTAATTAATTTCATTATCTCCATACCTACGTTTTCTGAGCTGTAAGTACAAGCCTACAGCTATTTTCTCTATGCCAAGATACAGGCACGAGGGCAGTTTAAAGTTTTCTTTAAATGTTTGCCACTGCTGTATACATCCCCGGTGAATGGTGTTTCTAGCATATCCCTCTTTCGGGGTTACTCCTTTCAGAAGAGCTGAAAAATGATGGAAGAACCTTTTGGTGCTGACAGCTGATAAGCCAGTCAAAGGGAGGACAGCTAAATGTGAAGTGTGGAAGATAGAAGACCATGGGAGTTATCATGTATACGCAGTCAAATGTGTATCTTTCAGGGAAACTTCTGGGCTGAGTAGACTCTTTAAGTTATTAAGGGAGGGAAAATGTGAACACTGCCAAAATACTAGAGACAACTGTTGGAAGAGGAAGAAACAGTGTTGCAGTGGGTTTTTTGTGTGTGTGTTTTTCTTTTTTTAAGAGGGGTTGGACCAAGTGACATCCAGAGGTTCCTTCCGACTTAAATTATTTTATAATTCTAACTGGTTTGGTATTAGGGGCAAACCCCAGACACTACTATTTTCTATTTACAATGAAAAATAGATGGTGGTTAGAAATTCTGAATTATTTTTTCTGGAGTATGTGTATTAAACCTACAGAATTTCCAGCTAGTTTAGGAGCTGGCTCCGTATAAAACATGCTTGTATGTGCTGAGGTCTATATACAGTTATGGGTGATAGCCGCAGGGAGGGAGCTGCTGAATTTCCAGGCTTGTCTAGCTGAGAAAGCTACAGACTGATTGTTTAAATGGTTTCAGTGTGAGCCCCTCCATCACCAACCCAGAAATTAAAACAGGTTGTATCTTGTTACTTGTTAGCTACAACATTAAAAAGAGACACTTTGAAGGAGGAGGAGGAGGAAGAAGTTGGAGATTGAAGAGTAAGAGGATGGGTCTGGAATGTATGACAGTTGTAAAGTCCTAAAGATTAGGAGAGCTTTATAATGATCTTTAGAAATGCCTCACTATAGCAGAAAGAAAAGCTGCATTTTGAAACCAAGTTAAGTAATTTCCTTATAGGGTTTTTTTTTTTTTTTTTTTTTGAGTTCCTTAAAGGTGAATATATTTTAATACTAGTTGAGAGCACTTCTCTTAAAGGAAATAATGGATACAATAACCTGAGGTGTAAAGAAAAGAAATCTCTGGCTGACTGTGAGCTTACTATAAAGTTACAAAAACTTCAAGTAGCAGGTGTCATGTTGCATTAGATTCAAAGATCAAGTTTTCTACCAAAAGATCAACTTCCTTCTGGGAAACTTGGTTTTCTTGCTGTCTTCTTGCTGAGGGATGATATCTGTATTTCTAGCAGAATGCACTCTTAAACTTAAAGTTTCTATGTTCCTCGATCAAATAGTACACATTTGTGCAATTTAAGATCTCCCTCCCACTCCAATGAATCTTTTCCTCCTTATTTCAGGATGCTGAGAGTCAGGTGGATAAGTTGAATCTACCCAGAATTTAGCAGATAGGAAGACCGGTCTTGGTTACGATCTCTCATAGTGCGATCTGACTGCTTGCATTCATAACTCTGCTAAAATAAGTTTTATTTTCCCTGTTTTACAGTGGACATTGAGAGACGGAAATGCTTGTAGCCTATAAACTACATAAAACCTCCCATACTTTTAAGTTCACATGAAAACTTTGAAAATCACAAAAATCACAAAAGCTATGCTTATTGCCTGTTGATTTGCACATTTCTAGTCCAAGCAGAGATGCTAAGGAGCTTATGGATGCTTTACTTAAAAGGCTGGATTAATTTCACTGTATTTAGTATTGGATGTAGTCTCACCCTCTAATATAAATGTTGTTCTGTAAGTACAAAGATTTCTATAGCATATATTGTCTACAATTAAGTTAGTAAATTATATTTGTGAAGAATTCAAAGGTATTATAATAATGTATTAGACCCTTAACATTAGTACAGTAGGGCATATACCTGGGGTTGCTTTGTTATAAAAACAGCTAAACCCAAAGTAAGTAACATTTGTGTAAGAATGATCTATAGATCAGTTTCAAGATACCTTATCTTGGACTGTGATATTCTTTTTTAGATGATGAACTGAGAGGTTTTCTACTGAGAAATGGAAAAAGCTCAGGTTGCCCAAAGAAAAGGCTGTATGAAACCTGTGCCGTGAAATGAGGGCTACCTGCCCGGACAGAGGACATCTTGGCTACATCTGCCCAGCTCTAGCTGACGTGATTAATCCTGGAAAAAGGAAAAAAATAGAATAACTTTGTTCTGTGACTGTTGCTAACTTCACACTTCCTGTAACACATTTGGGGTGGGAGACCAATGAGGTAGAGAAACCTTGGTGCTAATTAACCTTAGATATGGACTGTGTAATTGGTGAGACCTTTGATGGCTCATGCTGACAGTTTAAATGAGAAAGCAATAAATAATTAAAGCAGTAGCCCCAGGTGCGGGAGGTGAGGGAGCATGACATGGGACATGCACATACCTCTGACACTTGGAAGGCTACGCTGGAGGGGAACAGCCTGGTGTGAGGTCCAGGCTACTAGCCAGGACTTGGAAACACTGAGCAGTTGGCATGAGCGTTCCCCAGGGTCTCTGGTGGCAGTGCCACTTGGGCCTTCATTTGTGTGTGGCATAGAATAGACAAGCTGGAACAGAAATGCTTCACCCACCCTGCTTAATAAAACATGACTAGATTATGTGACACAGAGTGGTGTCTTCCTGTTCTTGCAGCCACCCCACCTCGTTCCCCTGTGACAAATCCAGCATGGATAAAGTGATGTTAAACAGGATTTGGGTTGAGAGAAGTTTCTGTGAACGTCTTACAGGAACGGTTCCAAGCTGGTGATTCCTCTTCCTGTTTCACCTCTGCCTTCACCGTCTCTCTCCTGTGTGTGGTCAGCCTGCTTCTGCAGTGGGACCACAGATGGGCTCTTGTCCCCACTTCTACTGTATGAGCATTTTTATGCCTGACCTACTCAGGGTTGCCTGACACCCTTGTGATCTTGTTCAGGAAAACAACTTTTAACCATTTCTTCCCAGCCTGTCTTCAAAAATAAAATTCAATCTTGTTCGGAATGTAATGGCACTGTGATTTGAGAATTGGGAGAGAAATGAATCCAGACAGACCATGACTCATCTTCTCAGACCACGATTTTTGAGGTTTTGGCCGCAAGATAAAAGCTTCTTCAATTAATTTATTTCCTAGAGTAGGAAAACTTTTAGGAAAGTGGTGGGGGCAACTTATTTTCTTTTATACCTTTATATTTAGCGTGCCACTTGGCCACATTACCACCTGGTAAGGACTGAGCTTCTGGGGAAACTTGAAAGGCAAAATCACTGATGGATGCAGAACTGCAGACATGGCAACAAATGTATCAGATAAAGGGACTTTCAGCTTGTAAACGGGAAGCTAGAATGGTTAGTTTAGTGACAAATGTTTCTTTCAGAGTGGAGTGGGTCCGTTGGGTGAGGAGGTGGTGACTGATGGTGGAAATGATTCTTGGTTAAAAGGAAAAAGCTTCAAAATAATACAGCTTGTTGAGATCTGAAAGTGGCGGTTGGCATTGAGTCATCCGGGGGTCCCTCTGACCCCAATGTGAGCATGACACACACATCCCTCTGGGAGGTAATTATGCTTCTTTCGTGTTTAAAGTCTGAGTTTCTTGGTTTAAATCTGTTTCTGGAAAACAAGCTTTCTTCAGAAGAGGTTTGCAGAAAACAGAAGGAAGGGAATGATATGAAATGGAGCTATAGAGTCCTCAGAGGGTGAGTCTGGATATAAAGTATCGGTGTGGCCCTGGTACTGGAAGGTTAGCTCTGTAGCCGTACAGATTCTGTCGTGTCTTTCATTGTAATGGTTGTTGATGTGTAAAATCCATCTTCTTTTTCCCCTGTTCCCGTCAGCTAAATGCAAGTTGTCTTTCCAAGTTCACTTGCACCTGACAACTGTGCTTTTCTGTGCATGTAACTTCTGCTAACTATGGTCAGGTCATAGTTGCTACCTGGTTTAATGTTCTTGGATGACATAATCACGGGCAAAAAAACCCCATTCTCTGACTGAAAAAAAAAAAAAAAAAGTTCTATAACTATCCTTAACTGTGACCTGTATTTATGTGGTTGCGCAAGTATGCTATGGGAAACTAAATGTAAAATATATGGTGGTCCGCTGAGCAGGCTTCTCTCAGTCCCTCCTATGACTGGTATCGTAGACTACATATAAAACCCAGGGTCAGTTTGCAGTATGCGATTCAGAGTGACATGCAATGCAAAATAGTCTTTAAAAAAAATTACAAGGTATTTTCTTTAGTAGCAGAGTGTGGTCTGTCCCCTGCCCAGTCACCATAAATTCCATTGTGTGACAGAGCTTACACGTAATAATTAGAGTGGCTTCTGTCTCTAATTAATACAATAATGGTTGCGTTTGCTTGTGAAATCTGAGTTGAGGATTAATGGGCTAGGCCTCAACCCAGGTCAGAGTATGAGGATTAGAATTAGCCAAACTGACTAACCCTCTGACCCTTACAGGACTCTTCAATAGCTCCACATGGTTATGCAGTATCTGTGAGTTTAAGGAATAGAAGCAGTCTCAAAAGTAATCTATGATATGCTTTTAATTTCCATTTCTGGCAATGCCAAGGTTGCTGTTGGATCTGCAAAGCAGTTGGTTGCTCGCAAATGTAACAATGAACATGGCAGCTTGGGTTCATAGCTCTTACCCTTTCCGTAACAGGTGCTGTGTGTCCATCTGCCTGAGGAAGAGAAAATGTGTTACAATTTTAAGTAAAATGTTGTGAGCTACACTAGGAAGAGGACAATGAGTGGCAGAGTCTTTGCCTTTACGATTTACAAATTCAAATTCATAATTTTCTTTCATTTTTCATAGTATTTTGGCCAAATCAACGTAACATGAACCTGCGAAAAGTAAGTTCAGGTAGAGGAGGTGGTAAAATCATTTGGCCTTTCCTAAAGCTGTGATATTTTTCTTAATACCCTTAGGTTTTAGGTTTCCCACTTGAAATGCCTACACCAGTTCCCCAGAGGCTGTGTAACAGATCGCTGTTCGTAGTTCTCCTGACATTTTGTGCCTTCTTGATTGCCTCATTTTTCACCTAACTGTACCACCTTTATAGATCCAAATATGTACTTGTCCTCTATGATGTGTGCACTAGCTAATAGTTGAAATGTTATTCAAACCCTTAATGCATTGTACCAGGGCTGTGCACGGCGTGGGGGGAAAGGATATTTGCCTTCATCTCTGATAACCTGCTGACTGTCCAGTCCAGAGCTGTACTGGCCCTTGGCTGCCAGCTTCTGGTGCAAATACACTGTGGTATTATTAGCCCCTGCCACCTTATGCTATTTCTGATATAATTACTTTCTGGTATATTCATTATTAGGTTTTCCCCTCAATGTTCTTTAAAAAAGAGAGATTTATTCAGTATTTGCAAATTTTTATGCTTTAATCTTAACTTTGTGAGCCCATTAACTCAATCATTTTGCATAAAGCTATCAAATAACATCGGTCATAAACCTGTGCTGTATCTCTTTACTATTTATTTAATATTTGAATTATTTTGAAGTTACGCAGCATTCTTTTGTAAAGTTTGAATATATTGAATTCAGCATTTTCTAAATTTTCTTCAGTCTTTTTTGCTTGTATTATTTGTAGTAAGTCAGTAAAAATAATTTAAAAGATGCAGTAAAGAATAATGTTATGTAAAAAATAGGTAGAGACTAACAATAAGGACTTGATAAACATGATGATGTTCCTTTGAGGGCAAGAGAAGTATGCCAACTTACATCAGTTGAAGGGGTTTTAAGTAAATAAACCAGAACTATTTAAGCTGGGATTGATGTAAATTAGGCTAATAGTGCTCTCTAGAAAAGGGACAGTATCTCATAACAAAGAAGTTTTATTTCTTCATGCTGCTGCATGTGTTCAACGGTAAGCTCTCTCTCTTTTTTCCTTCTGTTCTCCTGCTTCGTCTAATTGTGGACACTGCGCTCAGTGCTGAGAAATGTAGAACATGCTTGTGGAGGGCATGGCAGCTTTATTCATTTCATATTTTAACATCTGGCAACATTCCCACATTGAAAGCTGATGGAAACAAACTGCTCTTTAGGCCGTAGATATCTTGAAGAACGTGTAGTTCTGCTTTCTTGGCTTGTTCTTGGGTAGTTTGCCATGAAAAGTGTGTCATAGCTGTGTGATATAACACTGAAAAAAACCACCAATGTTAGATAAATCTGTTTATAGATGAAATTTAGTTTCTTATAAAGAAATGTAATGAGTGCAAACTAATTTTGAAACTAATTCTTTTAAAGATAAGTGCACCAGAGGTGCATTCATTACTTCTCTGGGTTTCCAGCACTGTTTCTCCGCTGTTGCCCTCTTTATCATTCTGCCTCTCTTCCACAGGTCACTTCCTACCAGTTAATACACCCCTCTCTGAATTTCGGTCCTGTCCCCAGGCCCACCGATGCCCTCTGGGGACACAGGCATGTCCCCTTGTCCCGTCTGCTGGTGCTCCATGCCTTTGCCCCTTGTGCATCCTGGCTGATGTAGTCGTCCGTGCTTCTCCTGAGGGTCCTTTGCCATCTGAGGAGATCCTCTGTGGGGCCTGTTGGGCTGGGGAGTATGAAAGGAAAAAAACCTTGGAGAACAAAATGCCTGGAAATTCACAGGGTTAAGCACACCAAGGAAAATCAGTTACTTTCCTAATGGGCCTTATGCCTAATAGCAGTGTAAGGTGCTATTTCTTAATGGCAGCAAGTGAAATATTTTTGTGCTTTATGTTGGTGATTCTGTCAAGGTGGATTATACATTTCAACCATGCTGAAGCAGATTTAAACATAATGGTACAACTTCCAAATGTAAATTTCTCATTTAGAAGGACAAGTCGAAACAGAAATAAATGTATATGTGTATTGTGAGTCCAGAAAGTAATTCAGGCAGACCTCTCTGAAGTTTTTCTTTTTAAACAATCTCAGTATGTTGCAAAAATTACTTTCAATTCCTTAGACTCCCACAGATTGAAGCATAGAAAATCAATACTTTTTCAGTAATGTCAATTTTTTCCATTAAAGGATAAATGAGGAAGTGTGAGGCTTCTAGGCTTCTCTGACTTGTGTGCACTTCCCAGACAGCTAATCTTTATTTATCCTTATATTTTGTGCGGTGCGTACTTAGTACTTGTCATTTTATTCTCATTGCCAACCGTTGCTTGTGTTTACGAATTAAGTACTCAAATAATGATGGGATCGTGGTGCATTTTTAAAGCCTTTGTTCAAGTACCTCAAGTTAAGAGGGTGAATGTTTTATGTGAAGAAATTAAACTTCGTAAGAAACTGAAAATGATCCCTATCATGGGTTAGTTTTCTGCTCATTCAGTAATGTGATGGCTTGTGTTATCTTTGTAGTCACTGAAATTTGTCAGTGTTTAAGTATTGGTACTGTGGAGGGTTTGTTCTTCAGTTTAATTTTTATAAACTGAAATGTTATAATTTATATATGACTGAATAAATGTTTCCTCTTAATATGTTGGCAGCAAGCCAAATATATTTAATTTTTAAATTTTGTTTGCTGCTTTAATGATCTTCTGATATCCCTATACACATCATTTGCAAGTACTGTAGATGTGAATTGGAGAAAATATTTTTTTATTGTCTGAAGCAAATATACACTTTGCATTTCTATTTCCATAGATTTATCAAGAATAGCAAAAGAGTGGCATGATCAAAGGCAACACAACGGGTCAAGAGTGAAAGACAGCAAATGTCAAAGTTCAGGTTTTGCTCATTCTTTCTGGTTTGCTACTAAGGGCATGTGCACATATGAGCAAAATGCAGGAGGCAACAGCATTTGCTCTGCCAGAAGAGAAATAGAGAAATAAAGTACTTTAGGTCAATGGTGCTCCGTTTTAGGAGGAGATGGATCTTGCAGATAATGATATTGGAATTTTGCTAATGTTTCTCCCATGATATTTGCTTTTAACTGTTGCTGCAAAGTTTGCCTGAACGTAAGAGCAAACTCGCTTGTTAGCAGTGGCTGACAGGGACTGTGAGGTATGGAGTTTCATTTGATGAACTATGAAAGACCTATATAAATAAAAATGGGGAAAGTGTATCTCAGAAAAAGGATATGAAGAGAACATTATTTAGCAAACAGGCTCTGTTGTTCAGAGTGCAGGGTCAGAAACTTTAAGCAGAGGCAGAATATTTTCCCCTTTGGGTTATGCCTGCTGTTGTGCTTTAGCTCCTGTTGGCAACCAAGCACCACGCAGCTGCTTGGTCACCTTCCTCCCCTGGTGGGACGGGGGAGAGAATCGTAAGGGTAAAAGTAAGAAAACTTGTGGGTTGAGATAAGAACAGTTTAGTAATTGAAATAAAATAATAACTAATAACAGTAATAGTAATAAAAATTGTAATGAAAAAGAGAACAACGAGAGAGAGAAACAAAACCCAGGGAGGGAAGAAAACACCCAAGTGATGCAATCACTCACCACCGGAGCAGACACCCGGCTGCATGGGACACTCGGTCCCCCAGCAGCGATCGCTGCCCCCCCAGCCAACTCCCCCCAGTTTATATACCGCGAGTGACATCAGATGGTATGGAACAGCCCTGTGGCCAGTTTGGGTCAGCTGTCCTGGCTGTGCCCCCTCCCAGCTTCTTGTGCCCCTGGCAGAGCATGGGAAGCTGAGAAGTCCTTGACTAGTGTCAGCACTACTGAGCACCAACTGAACCATCAGCATGTTACCAGCATTGTTCTCATCCTAAAGCCACAGCACTATGCCAGCTACTAGGAAGATAATTAACTCTATCTCAGCTGAAGCCAGGACACCCGCTTGCAGATTGTGACGGACAGTTCTGGATGAGCTTATAAACCCGTGTACCTTGTTCAGCCGCAGCACAAGTGCATGCTGGACAGCCAGGCATCAGCTGCTTCGGGCAATGGCTGTAACTATGCTTCTATCTACAAAACTCTGTAGCTCTATACGTTGTTCAGCAATCTTGCAGCAACCTGAGCAACATATTTCAGTATTTTTCATTGTAATTAACATTTTACATGCTTCAGCACATTTAGTACCATGTTCCAGTTCTTTCTGCACACTAAACCATATTTTCCTATCTTTGTTATTAGACTATCTGGCTATAAAAGGCAAAGTCAGTGCTAAAGAGAAATGCATAAAGGAGAAAGCAAATGGCAGAAAGTCAAAATTAAGCAAACCATTTCCATGCTATTACTAGATTTAAGAGGGAATATGACTATTTACAAATAGTTTCAAAGACTAAAACATAAATATTTGAAAGGAATGGATGGTAGACTTTAAACTCAGAGCAGTTGTTTGTCACAGTTGCCTGTTGTCTCACTGAGGGTCTGACTAGAGTGGTGTAGAACTGGAGACCAGTTCCCTGCACAGCTGTAGACAAAGTNGTTCCCTGCACAAATGGAGAAAAAAAAAAAAAAAAAAAAAAAAAAAAAAAGAAAAGAAAAAGGGAGAGGAGTAAATTTCCCAACTTTCCCAAATGCATGGGCAAAGCCTTGCTTGGTAGAATAGACGCAATTTTCCTCCATCAGGATGCTTATTAAAAATCAGAGAAAATAAGGATGAATGTGAGATTTTTTTCCAGAACACTGCAATTTCCAACTGAATATCTGAAGTACTTTCCCCTGCCCTCCCCCCCCCCTTGTTAATCTGCCTTTTAGAATTTTTATGGTTGTGAAGCTGTCCCCAAAACATTTATTCGTTAGGTGTCACCATGTAGCATTAATACAATTAACCTTACAAGTCCTTTTTTCTTCCTTAGCATCTTTGCTTGGTAGTCTTTCAAGAATTACTTTACTGCTATTTTCTGATGTTGATTAATTTTGGAATAGGTATTGCATACAGCAGGGGAGTTTCTCTTCTGTGTAAATGGCTATGGGAATCTTGGCTGAGGTTGCTGACACATATTTGGCTACACGCTGACTTACCAGCTATTGTCAAGGGCTAAGGAATATCACAAAAATAAAATGAGTTACTTAAGAAAATTACTGTTGTCCTTATAGTTGAAGTGGTCTTTCCTCCAAAGGAAGAAAAAAAATTTGTAACAGAACTTGGAAGTCGATACTGAGACAAAATAAGTGTTGAGGTTAAAATATTGTATGATGTTGAGGTATGAGATTGTCCTAAAGTACCTTTAAAAAAAACAAAAAAGTGGCTAAATTTAGTATCTTCATTCATTCAATGGCAATATACACATTAATGAAAAGTTTCAACTGAAAAATACTGACTATGTCTCACTTTTGAGTAGAACTTGGATGTTTCTCTGTAATTCAGTCTTCTGGCATAACTTTCCGGAGGTATATTTATTTGTAAAAAATGACAGTCTTATGACTGGTGATACATAATATTTTTGAGATAACATTTATGTATAAATAAATATATCACAATGTATTTTTACTGACTGGATGATAGATGACTCAGAATCAATGCAGTCCAACAGTTTTGTTGTAGTGAATTTACAAATGCCGAGTTGCCCTGCATATAACGTGAGTTTATAATTTGTGAATGGTAGCAGGGAGCAGAGAGAGAAATTTTAACTGTATTTCTATTTTAGCTGTATCTTTTATGGTTTTTAATATAGTAGCATTTTATCAGTTATACTTTTGGCATTACTCTTATGCCTAGAGGCTGCTGTCACACAATGTTAGGAGATTTCTCAGTAGCTGTGAGATCAGTAGGCAACAGTAAGAGGGACCTTAAAAAGGAGATGCTGAACTTTAAACCTTGAGTTGTATGGCACTAGAAGTTCAGAAAAACCTGATGACTTGAGTTGCAATTTCCAACACAAACAGGTTAGGTCCTCATGGCCAGCAAAACATGAAGTAAACCCCTCTATCCCATTTTCTGCTTCAGCAGTGGTACGTAACTGTTCTGTTTCATAAACATGTGATTTCCCTGAAAAGGGAATAGGATGCTTGTATTTTGGTCACCAGTTTTATTCACACAAAGTTATCATTAGAATCTTGTCCATAGCTTGTTGACCCTTACTCTGGAAAATCCAAATTTATCAGCATCTCATATGAGAATAAGAAGCTCTCAGAGTGGGGACAGTGCTCCCTGATTTGTCAAAGTCAGTGAGCAGAGAGAGGAGGAATACTTAATGAACCCTGCTTGATCAGAGTCTGTGATAGCCAGCACATAATTTTGGCTCTGGCCAAGACCGCAGATAAAATCTTGTGGTGGTTGCTAACAGCAGGGGCGGAGGTGTGGATAGGATCCTGGCTACTGAGAAGGGGTTTAATGATACAAGAATGAAGCCTGATATCATAATGAAAGAAACTCTTTAGTGTCCTTTCTTGAGCACAAGTACATACCTAACGGTAGTAAATGGTAGTTGAGAATCGGTCCTAATAGAGTTGCAGGTGAATGCTGTGCTTCTTCCTCCTGAGAAATCAGGACAACAGTGATTGAAAGAACCAGATTTATGTTCAGCTGCTTACTGCTGGAGGTCTTTTTGTTGTCTTTAACCCAGCATTAATTTAGGTCACCCTTTAATCTAAGTAAAAGAGACCATGTATGCTTTCTGTCTTGACTCTATGTCAGTACAGAATGTTCAGAGAATGCTGTTTATTTCGGTGCTAGTGTGCTGTACGAAATTTCAGCTTACAATCTTTGATATGAAAACAATATGGCTTCTAAAATGATTTGTTAGTTTATGTTGTGAATTTGTTTATTTACTTATTTTGGGTATCCTACTATCTTCCTACTTCTTAAAAATTATTTGTTTTGTTGAAGATCAGTGCGGATACGCAAGTGCAGCAAGAGTCTGTAAGTCTGTAATAGCTCTACCCTGCAATTTGAAGCTCTCAAGCAGTGTCCTCCTGGAGCCCCGCTGAAATAGATGAAGGGCTACATGTGCTCTAAACTCCAAGACCTGCACATAAATATCTGTACAAGCAAAATCTTCCAAAAATTAGCTCAGAATTGAAACCAGACTGCAAATACAAAAAAACCCCACATTAAGTTGTTTTGTCTTTTTTTTTCTTCGTAACACCAAATAGTGCAAGGAATGTTTTAACTTGTCACTTATATAGTTCCTCAGAAAATTAACACACTGTCAATAGTAGTAGTTATAAGGACAAGTCTTACTTTAATTTTCCTGTTATTTATCTCCTGAATACAGTCCGCCACTGTCACTTGTTTTATTAACATTTCAGAATGCATAATAATTTATAATAGAGAAATATGACTCCTATTGTCTCTTTCTCCAGGCTTAAATAAGAATAATGCCTTTTCTTATCTATTTATATTATGTATGTTAAAGCATCATTATGAAATTGAAAATGCCTCTGAGTACATTTTATGAAAGTTGAAAGCCCCGGAGTGATGATGGCAGGATATCACTGACCTTGTCGGTGTATTAAGTGCTAGTGGTAGCGTTTCAGGATGCAGAACATCTTGATAGTCGGTTATCTGTGACCTGGGCCTCTCAGATGGCCTTGGTGTTAAGTGTTCTCAGTGGCAGAATCTGCTTTCTTATGTTAGAGAACTGGAGTGCTTTCTTTGGACAGGGAAAATATCCAAAAATGTAACACACTTGTAAGAAAGAGCCACCCATTCTGGAAGTGATAGAGGCCAAGCAAGTTTTTTTGGCCAAAAATAGTTGCAAGTGCTTGCAAATCTAGCTAAACAAACACTATAATGGAGCTTTCTGGCCAGTTGTGGCTAAATAAGTCCACCAGAAATTGCTGAAGTTGTATCTCTTACTCTGTTTAGTAGAAGCTATTCTCAGGCTTTGGGAACTGGGATGATCCGTGGGAAAAAAATGGGTTACGGTTCAGAGAGCATCCTTAGAAAAGTACTGCTAATGGCTTTGAAAATATTTTTTGTTCCCTTTTTTCTTTTCTTCCACATGAAAGATGAGCACAGGATGGCTATGGCACGTTAGGTCTGCTGAGCCCTGTGTCCTGACCCACAGGAGGGAGCACAACACAGTGCTCTTACCGGCGCTTCCCCGGGCGCTGGCGGACGGGGAGGTGTCTCCGATAGCTCGAGATACATCTTTCCCTCCATAGTTGGTCCAATCGCTCCCTAGACCTTAAATTTGGAAAGTATATGTGCTTATTATAGTGCGCTATAGTGTGTGTAGATTTGAAGAAACTCAGAGAAGATAGGCATTGCATCCAGTAACGTGGGCTGGTTAGTGCAGGCTGAAGAAATCTGTATGTGTTACAGGGCAGAAACTAAAGTGAAAACAGAGTAAACACAATTAAAATAAAAATTTGGGTTATTTTCCATCTTTCTGTTAGGGTCTTAAAGGATCCAATGTAAGTTTCTGCATGGCATCTGTTACACAGCTCTCCAGGGGTGGATGAAAATGACCATTTCGTTGCAAATGTATTCAAGTGAAATTTCAGCTTTTCAAATTTTTCTCCAGTTTTCCTTTTATGGAAAATACTTGCTAAATTCAATTCACTATCAAAGGTAGAAAACTGAAACTTTTCTCAGAGTATAATGATAAACTGCACTTCCTAATCTAACAGAATCAAAAATCCTCTTCTGTGGATCCAACTACTGCCTCTCTATTTCCTGTCTGGCCCCCAGGAGGTCCAGTTTTCCTCACCCCTGGAGAGGTTTGGGTGGATCTGGACCTCCTGGGGGCCAGACAGGAAATAGAGAGGCAGTAGTTGGATCCACAGAAGAGGATTTTTGATTCTGTTAGATTAGGAAGTGCAGTTTATCATTATACTCTGAGAAAAGTTTCAGTTTTCTACCTTTGATAGTGAATTGAATTTAGCAAGTATTTTCCATAAAAGGAAAACTGGAGAAAAATTTGAAAAGCTGAAATTTCACTTGAATACATTTGCAACGAAATGGTCATTTTGGTGTGTCTCGATGATGAAATGGACTTTTTCCTCCAAGTTACTGGAAATTTCTCCTTTCTTCCTCCTTTTGGTCTCTGAACTAAAAAGAATCCAGTATTGATACAACCAAAGTAGGTTCTTTTTTCAGTTAAGGATTTGAGGTTTATGAAACACGTCAATAAACATGCCCAAGGAAAAATGTGGCTGTTCCAAAAATATAAGGCAGACTTTTCTAGTTAAGAAAAGCCATCCCAGCATATGGTGTGTTTCTTTTAAGATGCAAAATATTCATATACCAAGATGAACCTTCTGGAGGAACTTTGAGGCAATAGCTCCTGCTCTTAAAGCTTCTGCCTTTATTTGTTTCAGCAGAGATTTACTTTCTGAAAATTGTTCTTCCCAATCTCTAAAAGATGTTAATAGTGCCCTGCCAAACTGTTGTTGACAATCTATTTCTTGTAGGATGCTGTTATATATAAATAGCTTTAAAAATATATTTAATTTTTCAAGCCAGGAGAAACATTCAGATTTGCTTTCAGCATGAGTCTAGAGTAACATTAATATCTCTGGCATAGCAGTTGTTGTAGTCTTGTATGACAACTGTTGTACGCATTATCTCCCATGCCTGTAGTTACGGAATAGATTGGGGTTTATATATGATTGACACATTATTGCATAGAGGGCTGCCTCATCTTTTTTGTTTTCAGTGCCTTGCTTGCTGTAGCAGCAAGCTGTGTTCGCTGCCACTGTGCCAGTGTGACCTTCATACAGGCCAGCAAAAAACCCATCTTGCTTGCTCAGTACCCCAAAAGACAATTAGGAATGGTTGCCTGAGCAACATAACATCCTTGTCAAATACCACAGGGATTGCTGAGATGTCAGTTGGACCGTTCCATCAGAAGTAGCATGCTTCCATGTGCAAAACAGTGGAGTAGCGAAGGAATGTTGTTGTCTCCCATTTACTTTTTATCTTTGCTTGGACTCTTTTCTGCTGAAGTGGTAGAAAATAAGCAAAAGCATGGAGTAAACAGAGGAGTATTAAAAAAAATTTCAAAAGCAACATGAACAAGGAAAGGAATCCTGTGGGAAAGAGACGTGGGGACGCTCTGCATTTTGGATGCAGGAACAAAGCAATGGAAAAAATCAAATGGAAAAGAGTGTCAGGGTGGAAGAAGCATTTAAACAGAGTAAAGCCATTTAGAAAAGGAAAGAGGGAGAAAACATGGGAAATGCTGAAGGAGCACTATAAAGGAGTAAAACCGGGAAACATCTTTTTTTAAACATCCAGTAACTCTTACGTTAAAACGGTATTTCTTCATGAGAGGTACAGCTTTTGTCTTTGCTGAAAAATCTGTATTTCAGGATTTTTCTTTTTTTTTTTTTCTTTTTTTTTTCCCCCCCCTTTTAAATTAAAAAGAAATCAACAGACTTACTGATGCTTTGATACTTGGGTTTGCTTCCCTAATACAAAACCTGCCAAAGATCCCTTTTGGGTGCAGGTGGCGTATTGGTCTTGTGTGGTTAAGGCGCTCTTGTATTTTGCAGCCAACAGCACACAAGGGAGCAGTATGGCTAGTATTGCATCTGTCTGCCTTTTTTCTTCTCAGCTTGAATGAAGAGGTACCTATTTACAGCTAGGATAACTGCGGGGAGGCCTTGGCACCCATCCAGACAAAGGGCTCACACTTACGTCTCTACATCCCATAGTGGGATGCTGTAGCTACTTTCCTGCTGTTAACCCACCTAATTTTCCTTGTTTTATACACATATAGGCTGTGAATTCTTGGATAGCTCACATACTGTACGAAGTATTTGTTCCATCTGTTCAGAGCATTTGAGCTTTATAACAAATTCAGAGCAATTCAGAGGTTTAGATCTTGACTGTTTTCTTTAGCCAGTAAAGAATTATAATATATGGAAGTCTTTCAAAATAAAAGCTAAACCGTGAGAAGAGAACAACAACAACAGGAAACTAAATAGGAAATAACAAATATCTTCTTTCAGTGTTTTTCCTGAGAGGTGTATATATTTTTTTATTTGTTACCCGAGGTCTCGTTAAGAGTCAGTTTATTCTGTCTTGCAGAATGGCATTCCTTGTTAGTCCAGAAGTGTTTGTGTTCTCCTTTAACCACTTTTCTGCTGTGTAATTTCATTATGGATGATGTAATCTTTAAGGCTTTCTTTTTTCCTCCAGTAGCGTGGTTTGATGTGATCAACAAAATCTGTTACACTGATGTGTGTCCTAATGTATTAAAATGTAATTTTTGCTGGTCATTGTAGTACTCTGCGCTGTCAGCTTCTTTTAATGTAGCTGCTACTGCTGACAGTCACAATCACTACAGAAGGCTCATGCATGTGGAATTGGGTTTAGAAACTGGGGTGCACTGCCTTATAAGTTACGGAGCTCTAATGCTAGTTACGGCAAAACTCATCTCCCTTCTCTGGACTGCTTAATAGTTGACATGAGCTTATTTGATACTTTCATGGGGCCCATTTTTCTTCACATCCTATTTATATTATAGTCTGACTAACATCTCTTCATGTTATCGCGTGATGTTTTGATAGCAAGATGAAGTTCTGATTGTCTAGTCAGCTTCTTACACAAGCATCAATTACCAAAGTAGCGGAATTTAATGAACCTGCTACATAAAAGTACCAATATAGGTTGCTCTGTCCTGTCCCTCTAAATTCAGTCTTCAGAGCATCCCACTTCAAAGAACCTGTCTTTCTCTTCTACAGAGTCTGTACTTGATTTGAGTTCCCTTTTTGCTAAAATGTTTATAAACATGAAGCAATTGCAGTAGCTTGGCATATAAAATAGTCACCCCACTGTAGGAATTTGAGCAGATCTCTTGTAAGAGCTTTGATTCTGCTATTGAGAATTTTTATTTTATTTAAATGTCAATTTTATATCAAGTCTAAATACAGATTTAGGAGGTTAATTTTAGGATCCCCTTTGTTAAAAAAAAAACACAAAACAACACCAAAACCCACTTATCTCGAAGATAAAACTAACTAAAATGAAAAGGTGATATGTTTGGGTACACTGTCCTCAGGATAAAGCATCCCTGTTTATATAAATAGAGGTTTTTCTTTATTTATTTTGGATGATAAAGAATAGTACATTTTTAAGATGTAGTTGCAGATAAAATTCTTTCTATCATTTTATGAATGTTATAAATAATAAGCAGAGAGACCTGGCTTAATTTCCCTAGCAGTTAGGGAATAGAATAAATTTTACTGAAGTTTTTTTTTTTTTTTCCTATCTTGAAGTCAAAATCTCTTTTATGGCATGTGTATATAAAGATATGTATTTTTTGTCTACAAAATATAAAGAAAGAAAAGTGTTTATTTTCTCTTTAATACAAAAATTGGTTACTTTTACTTTGCAAAGCTGTATATTTCATAGGTTGTTCAGTAAATTTTATCTGATGTATCTAGAATTTCTTGTGTTTTAAACAATACATTCATGATCATACTTAAAGTACTTCTAATCATGATAATCTCCTTTAAAAAAAGAAAATGACTATTCTATAATTGTAGAACTTTTTTTTTTCTCTTCCATTTATCTCCTTTACCTGCAGCCTGTGTAATCTTCTTGGTTTCTATTCTTCTGATCCCCTATTTCCCAGGAGATGTCTATGTATTATTATTTTTATTAGATTAGAATAGAATTTCTGAAACATTTTCTGTATGTCTGCTACTAATGTGATTGGGAAGGGACTCTCTGGGCTGTTTTATTTATGTATATGCTTGTATTCATGTGTTGCAGTGCCTTGTCATGAATGCTTATGCAAGTCAAGTGGATTGGTGAGTCACTGTGATGTTAAAGTCAGATTATGGTCACTGGTAATGAGTCATCCCTCTTGGCTTCACTGCTACATTCCTACTGTTTCTTAAAACTTTGTTACTGTGGCAGATGTAATACAGATACAGAACAAAGTAAGACAGAATGTTTACTAGCATGCATGTCATAACTGAAAGGTACTAGCTGAATTCCAGTTACATTTTTTTTTAAGTTCAAGATACACTTCCAGGACTGGTACTTTCAAATTTATTTAAATAACTACATAATGAGGTTTTATATTTGAAACCGATCAAATAACATACCTTTTTTTTTACAAGCAACTTTCAGAACTGGTCTGCATTTTTATATGCATTAGGGAATTCTTAAGAGTATAGGAAAGGATGATGGTTATCTTTCTTGGCCTGCTACATAATGCAAGAGAAAAACCTTCACTTACAATTCCTGCAACAATCCAATTGATCTGCACTATACTTTTTCAGCAATAATTCTACTCTTTGCTTTTACCAACTCCATTTAGAAACAGTACAGAAGCAGAAGAGACCACCTGACTTATTGAATCCAGCCTACAGCATCACATCCAGTTCTGCAGTGGACAATGTGTCCAGAAGGTCTGTAAAAGCACCTGCTGTGACCAGAAGTCAGAAATATGACCAGCATTGTAAGTCATTGTACCAAAATCCCAGAGATAAAAGCATGAATTGCACTACCAGGACAAAAAGACTATTTCCATTGTCTTGAGGTACCCCAATGATGTCAAAGCAGCAAAGTGTTTGTACTCACGTCACATGCCACGCTCCTTTCTTTCTTGCTGTCTCTCCATAAGCCCTGTCAGGATGAGCTAGAGGGAAAACTTGTTCATGATTCTAGGTCTGGTAATCAGATTAACTCTGGAAGTATGCAAGTCATGAGAAGCTTCTCATTGACATTAGGATCATCAGTGCTTCCTGCTTGGTACCAGATCTGTGTCTTCTGCAAATCTCTGATGGTTCAGGATCTCTCTGGAAATGTGACAGTGGAGGAATAGGGCACTTCCTGGTGCAGGCAGACTGCTTGCACCAACTGTGGGACATGATCCGACTCAATTAAGAAGAAAGAAACAGCAAACCCAGTGTTGGTCAACATACCTTCCAGCAACGTGCATTGTCCTACCATTTCTGCAAAACCTGACAAACTGAACACAAATCAAGTTGTTCCAATAGTCCTGCTTGAAAATGTGTACTTTATTTCTAGTATAAATATGTTACCTTCAACTTGAGAGCAGTGCTTCATTTCTCTCTCCAAATCTCTGAATTTAGAGCAGGCTGAAATCTGAGACTTTGTAAATTGTGCTAATTATGAGCACTGGTGACTAGGGTAAACCTGTGCTGCGTGTTAAGTGCATACAATGAGGAAGGAAACAGCAGCACTTCTAAAAAGCTGTAATTGCAGTAGTAGTCCTGTTGACTGGGTCAATACCAAGGCAAAAAAAGGTCACAAATGATTTTACCGTATGAACTCTTATTAAATGTGATGTTGTTTGTGAGGGGTTTTTTTTAATTTACATTGTCTAATAAGTGTAGAAATGTTGGGGTTTTTTTCACATTTTTGAGGCTGGAGAAAGGAAAGGTTGCAAAGCCCACTGAGAAGATGGGTTTGGTGAGATGGTGGGAAGAGAGGGAAAAGGAAGGGCAGCCAGGCAACTTCTGAATTTCTGTCGATAGCACTTACTAAACTGGGATGGCCAGAATGGTGATGCAGAAGTCCAATGTGCTGTGGCCAGTGGTGAATCTTACATGCACCATCTTTATTGGTCTAGGGTTGGGTTTCTTTGCTTAAACAGCAGACTATTTTCCAAGATACACCATGTTATTAATCGTTGTAGCATTAGTTTATGACACAGTGGATTAAAGATTAGATTGGTGGTGAAGGGTTTAACTTTTTAAATTGAAAATGGAAATTCTTTGTGTCTTTCTGAATTCTGAGTGACAAATGACTGAATAATGCAATGAAGTTGATCAGCAGATATGAGCATGGTATGAGCTGTTAAAGAACAGTAATTTGATTGTCTATACTAAGAGAAAATAATTTCTTATGAGATTTAAAATATTCTGTTTTCCATTCTGGTACCTGAATAATTGTGACTAAAGTGCTTTCCTGAAGAAGTAACAATATAGCAAAGGACTAATAATTTTGACTTTTTTTTCTTTTATAACTTTTGTGTGGTGAGTTTGAGCATGCTCTTTAAGTGATTTGTATTTCGCCTTAGTCTGGAACCGCTGCACCCTCATCTCTCATGTGACTTCAAAGACGTGGTCCGTAGCATTGCAGGTGTAAGGATGATGTATTTGGTCATTCTGTGCTCTGTCCTGGCTCTAATAGTGGCTCTTCTGGTTCAAGAAAGGCAACGCAGGCAGTGTCTGTGGCTTTGCAGCAGCTTTGCAGCACCATTAATCTTCATAAGTGTGTCAGCTTCTTCCAGTGAACAAGTACTTAATGGCACTATTTTCTCCTCGGTGGGTTTGCTTTGTATGTGATACGTTCCTTAGGAACTGATCTGTTTCTTTTGTGTAAGAGATCACAGTGAGAAAAGGATTTGTGTCTTTTCTGTCTATCTCTCAGAGGAAGAAATGAGACCCATTAAATAACGGTGTACATTTCAATGACCCTCTTTTGGTGAGAAATATCTACATGTGCAGTATCTTTGAACTGGTTATACTAATACATAGACTTTATTTTTTTTCCAGTTTTACTAGGTGATCTTGTACACCAAGATGTATCTAGAGTTGTCTTTCTCTGAAGAATGCAAAGCCTCCAGGATTCCTCTCGGCTTCTTTGTCTCATGTGTAAATATGCCATAGATTAATTATCCTAAAGTTCTATGATGACAGTTGTCATGCATAGAAATGGTATTTATAATGGTAATGGTCAGGTGATATTTGCAGGTTTTCAGGAAGTACTGGCATTTCTGAGGGTGCTGGTTTATTTCTGGAGAGCAGCTCCCTTCCTGTAGCTCCACACACGCTGCAATCATTGGTTGTAGTTCAGACAGGCAATATGTCCCAATATGTGTGTGGTGGGGTTTTCCCCTTTTTTTTAAAGTTTTGTCAACATTTCTGTTTTAAAACATTTATTAAATCATCTCAAATAGGATGCAGTTTTTCATATTGCAGAAGTAAAGTCTTAAGTATTTTGTTGTGGTGTATTAGAGCAAAAGTATTTCTATAATAACTGGCTTTTGTGGCCTTTCAGCCCACCAGGCAGGCAAATGGTCAAAGTCTAAAACATCCTTATTTCAGGATAATATTTCAAAATAGAATAGTTAGTGTCACTGTGACTAAAAATCTCAATTTTTCTGTGTGACTGTAGAGTTTAGGACACTGCAGAATATGCCCGGTACCTGCAGCGTGGAGGGTAAGCAGTGAGTCATACACACTCTTCTGCCTTAACTGGCTTCAGGAGGGAGGATAATGCAAACTCTGCGTTCCTTAGCTCTGGCTTCTCTCCAGGGGCTTTCAGGCAAGACAGAGTGGCAGTAGTCATCGTGGCTTTTCTGATGGGAAAGCTTTGATTGATTGCATTGGTAACACCAGTGCCTTTTTGGATATGGTAGACCACTAACTGGTGTTAGTGAAGAGTGAGATTTGATTGCTGTCAGTTTGCTTTTAAAACATGACCCAGTGAGCTCTGACTGTTCCTGACCTTTGAATTACAGCTCTGGTATTTGACATGGGTGTGCCAGCTTAGCTCGATAGGAAATTACTAAAATTCCTTTTAAAAATGAAATGATGAATCTTGGGTTTGTTCTCATATGGAAGCACACTAAAACATACAAATTTAGGAACTTTTATAAAACATCCTACATTCCTCTAATCGCGGCCTTAAATTTCTGCTTTCTTTCCAAACATAGGAAAAAAAAAAATTGTAAAGGGCCTTTTTTTCCCCCCAGCGTGATATTGTACCATTTTCTCCAAGTGCCAGATAAGCGCTGTGTGGATATTTGCAGATCCACAAACCGCTATCCCTATTACAGTGAAACAACAGTTCAAAGAGAGCTAGCTCAACATTCTTCCACTGCTAAAATACAATTAAATAGATACAGGTCTGTAGGGAAAATACTGCAGTATGTAGGTATTATTTGTTTCTGTCCTGTTTGTTAGCTGTAGAATGTC
>VZTL01043787.1:1920-21501 GCA_013400535.1 Scopus umbretta | reverse complement strand
AAATTACCTTCTTTTTGAATCAGTTAGCAGAGGTAAGCCCATCAAATGAGAGAGA
Organism: Scopus umbretta; assembly: GCA_013400535.1. Classification (NCBI taxonomy): domain Eukaryota; kingdom Metazoa; phylum Chordata; class Aves; order Pelecaniformes; family Scopidae; genus Scopus; species Scopus umbretta. The sequence goes on along the minus strand of VZTL01043787.1, from coordinate 21,446 downwards.
GAGGCATGACCTGGATGGCCCATCACACAGTTCAAATACCTAACTACAGCTGTGGAGTATTGAAAACAAAGTTTAGAGAAAAGCACTTCTGAGCAATAATTTGTGCAAAATATTTAGGTAGCAGTCTGAAGTGGTAAACAGGTTAACAGACTGTATTTATCTCATTTATGATCAGGGAAAAAAGGCTCAGTTCACTAAATAAATCTAAATAAATGGTTAGTTGTAGGTTGTTTATCAGGTCTCCCGGACGCTCTTTTGGCTTAATGGAGGGAATTGCTTAAATAGTTCTAGTGTTTCCAGCAGCATTTAGTTTTTCTGGTGGCTTATGTAAAAGGCAGAGAAGAAGTGGGACGGGGTTGCAAAAATGCAGTATCCTCTCATGAGAATGTTTTGGAAATGAGAGAGGTAATGTTTCCTGGGAAAAAGTACTGTCCTTTAAAAAATCAATGGGAAATAATAGACTAATTCTTACTAGGAACAGTTTAGCAGAGTCCCAGATGGGATTAAGAGTGAAATCCAGATTTTCCAATACTCCGGGGCAGCTGTCGATGTTCTTTAAGAAGTAATTCTGTGAAGTTTTGAGCAGGCAAGTTGTCTTTTTGTAGCTGCCTTGTTTAAGGGACCGAAGGGCCACGAAACGTTAAAAACATTGCTGCCTGCCAAACCAGACACGATTGAGAGCTGTGATCCGGTCTGGCATGCATCGACCCCTGGAGAACTTTAACCATTGCGCAAAATCGAGACTTGTAAAGCACAACTGTTTCCCCCTTTGCTGTTAGAAAGCACGCAGGCTCTGTCTGCGCGAGGGCGGTTACGTGGGTACAAAACACCCAGCTCCACGTACCTGGACTGCCAAGGGGAGCAGGTGGAAAGTGCAGCAGCGTCGGAGCCAGGAGCGGCAGAGGACGTGGGCTCAAGCAGAGCTCTGAAAGCTTCCGCCACCCTTTCCCGGGAAGTAGAAGCTGAATTTCTGTCCCCGTCCTCCCGCACTCCCAGCTGCGCTGGATCCTCCCCTTGGCAGTTTCTCTCCCTCGTCCTGCCCACCCCTTCACGCTCACATATGACCCTCTCCAGGCAGCTTTTGCTTCACAAAAATCCGGTCCAGGCAGCCGTAGTTCCTCTTGCACACACCCGGCAGCCCTGAACGCCCGATCCGCCATGGGTAAGAGATGCAGCCCGTGGATCCGGTCGGGATCTGCCGCTTTTGGCTAAGGTTCTGCGCTGCGAAACTTGTAAGCAGGGGCCAGCGGGTTCGGTAGCATGGTGGACTGGTAAGGAGAGGCGCGGGGCTGAAGTTCAGCATTGCCTCTGACTATTAAAAGGTTTACGTCTTTGAGCTGTTGAACCCCCCCTGTGGTTTTAAATAAGTAGCTTTAATGCTGTCAGTAAATGCCTTTTATGCTACCATGAAATGTCTCTTTTAGTACCTCAGCATTTAGAAACTGAAATACATGTTTAGAGTCGCTGCTGTGGTTGACTGTGAGCGTGAATGACTCTTAGGAAGATTGTTGGGAAACTGAGGACCAGAATTTAACTTGTTGCTTATGTTTTCATGATAGACCGTGTCGGTTTTATGGACTTTCATTTTTGGATGCATGGGCAGGAAATGGAGGGGAGGGATTAAAATAGATGGAAGTTTTTTTGCACGTGAGTGTATTACTGTGTAATTTGCAAGGGGGACACTGTTAACGTTGCGATTTCACAAAACAGGGTAGGATTGTAGACCTCAGTAAAAAAAGCCCCTATTACACAGACAAAAACAATGATTCTGACTCAGCAAAAGTGTCTAGTCTGGTTTATCTGCCTGGGGTGACTGTTCATCTTTTTGTGCTTTTGTAAGTACTGATAGTGCAATTATATTGGTTTTGCTTTGCTTTCTAAGGGTAAGTTTCAGTTTGTAACCTGTGATAATGGCAGTTTTGGCTAAATGGTCGTGGCAGTCTGTAAGAAGTTGCTAGGCAGTGTGTAAAGAGTAAGTTAAATGCTGCACCTTCAAGCTTAAAGTAGCACGATGGTGAGTGATTGGTTCCAAGGTTTGGAAAAGTACGCTCTTGGCAGCGTAGAAGGACAAGTCTTGGACTGCTCCTCAAAACGTTAACAGATCATTAAAGCCTGCTTGCATAATTTGTTACTTGGAAAAAGACTTGTATGACAGAAAGAATACGCTGCTTTTGTCTCTGTTGTTCTGCAAGGCCTGTGTCTTGTCATGTATATCGTGCAGCTGACACGCTAATTTCTTTTTTCCCATTTATGTGTTGATTTCAGCAGTTTAGCGCAATCATACCATAAAACGGATTTGCCTGCCTTCATTTTTAAATATGTCAGCGTTTAACCCATGTATACACCTTAACTTCAGAGGACTTTCTGTTTATTCAGGCTCTGTAAAAAGCCCAGTTTGGCCCAGATTTATTCCACCTAGCTTTAAGGTCTCAACAGAAGTGCCTCATTTATTGCCACATTTCTCCTAAACTCCCTCCATAAAGCGTCTTAGGCACCTTCACAGGTTGTCTTAAGTGAGCTGAAGAACTCTGCTGCCACAAAACAGTGCATATAAAAAGACAAAGTCTTTCCTGCTCCTTTCCTTTATTTCACGCTGTTAAATCCAAACTACCAAAGAATACCTCTTTCTTGCGTTAATAGTTACTGAATTTACTATGAAACTGCGCTTTATCAAGGGGGATATTTTATTGCAATGCCGTTACCCGTGGTTGTAAATCTATAGACCTCATTATCCAGACTACTAGTGACGCCAGGTTAATCTGAGTATAGTTTGCTCGTGCTGCAGCTTCCTCAGAGGCTTTGCATATCACTTCGGAACTTTTAATAAGCTGATTAGGTAAGTATAGATGGATTGGCCTTTTATTTAAAAAAAAAAAAAGCTACTTTCAGATGTTTTTTTATAAAACAATCTCCTAAATCTTGCTTTCATAACGTTTTCTGGTATTTGTTGTCCTTTGGGATGATCTGTATTTCCCAATACTTCTTTGCCCTGAGGAGCTCAGCATTTCTGGAGACCTTACAGCCCTTCGAAAGGCAGGGAGGCATCTTTATCACCGGCCTGCCAGAGGAAGCGCTTGTATTCAGAGGTGCTTGCTGTTGGTTTGTATGGAGTTTTCCAGAGTGGCCTGTGGATCATTGTTGGCGGCTCATGAAAGATTGGACAGTTGCCTTTAGTTTACTGTCCCTCCTGTTCTCCAAAAAGAGGAACAGGACAGGTGGAAAGACATGAAAAAATGCAGAGCAAAAGGAAACTAGGCTGGATTCCTCAATTCCCTTTGCTCCCCGCAAGAGAGAATCGCTGTCGGTGACGGTAACAAAAGGAACAGCAATATTTTTATCAGCTCTTGGTGTATGCATACGAATAATTGCATAGGAGTAAGGAGGAATCGGGCTTATTGCAACTTCATTTGTGAAAAAAATTGTACAACGAAGCAGTTAAAGCTAAATGCGTACGTTCTTTCTGTTAAGTTCACACATGAGCCATTGGTGGTAGAGAAAGATTCCTTGTTTTCAGAAAGGCAGGGAAGGTGGGCTCTGTGGGTGGCAAGCTACCAAGAGAATTTGCCTGTAAAGGTGTAACATACAGCGCAGAAAAAAAATCTCAATGTTTTTGTCCTCGCTGGAGTTTGCAAACTGCATGTATGTGTTAAAGTGTCCAACTTCCTGGTATTCAAAACACTTGGTCAGCTGCCAGATTAATGGGGGATCTGGAACGTAACAAGTAATACCGACATGTTTAACCAGGGATTGTTAGCATAGCAATGTAAATATTATTGTTAACATGTTGCTACAAGATGGTACAAATCACAGTTTCATGACAAAAACGGTATTTTGTATTCACAAATGAGCTTGGCATCATATAACACGGGAGGGCTTGCATCATCCGCGGATGTCTTCAGGCAGTTAGATACAATGGTTCAGAACAAAAGAGTGTTTGAGCGAGATCAGAGGGAAAGAAGAAAAAAATGCGTACGAGAAGAAGAGAAAACGTTCATCATCTTGCTGTATGTTTTCTTTTGAAAACAATTTGGCACAAATAATCTTTTTCTCAAAGTAATCTGCAGAAAACTGCATTTGCAATGCTAATTAAGCTGTGGTCTAATGCATACTGAGCTCCTGCTAATTTAGGTGATTGAGAAAATTGGAATAAAGTTTAAATTATGGCTTAGACGCAAATGGAACAAAGCAAACTTTATATTTTGTGTTTCCAGATAAAAATACTCCACAAAGAATGTGAAATTAAACCTAAAGTACTAAATTGCTCTTTTTGAGAAGATCCAGTTATGAGCCTCCACACGCAGTCAGCGGTTTGCTTGAAGCATTTTGCCTTCCAAGAAAGGCTCCGTAATTGAATGGGCGCTGGAGCCGTCACTACCTCTGGATTCGAGCTCTTAGATCTGTGGCATTCTGAAAAAAACTGTTGCTATAAACTTCTCTTTTTCAATATCAGAGAATCGCAAGTAATTGCCCGGTTTGCTTATTTTCATTACAGACACTTGAGGTGCAGAGGGAGGCAACAATACTACGTTTTTGCTTCCATCAGCATGTATTTCACTTCAGGTCACATTGAAAAACCATGTTGGCATCCTGCTGCACAGCACTTCTATATTTTTGCGTTTTAAACAGCTGATTATATACAAGTTCCATTTAGGAATGGCACAGAAGCTTCCTGCACTGTGTTCAGCGGGCCGGCAGCTCCGTGACTCTGGAAAACTAGAGATTTATGTGTGTCAGTTAAGCCTATAAACTTGCAACATGTTGTCACTGCCCCTTAAAGCAATGTTTCAGGGTAATATTTTCTTAATTCTAGCCATCAATTTATCACTGCGATCCTGAGCCTACGTGTTCTGTTGACTGCATTAGAGTAGAAATTGCTGTGTATGAGGCTGTTTTAATATAATTTTTATTTAGATGTTGATTGAAATCCAAACTGATACGAAAGGAGCTAAGAAACTTTTTAGAGCTAAGCTGAAGTGCTTATGAAGTATTACACGCTAGTAGTGAGCAGTGCTTTTTGCTTGCTGAGGATCAAGCTCTTAATTCCAGAAAATCCTAATATAGGAGTCCTATCTTTTTGGAAGTGAACACATCACTTTCCAGATAGAGCAGCTGTAGGTAGCAATTGCTGCAGTTCCCATTCTCCACTGAAATTTTGAGGGTTTGTGCGTAGAGACACCCAGAAGCATCAGTGGGTTTTGACTCTCAGTGCAGAAGAGCTGCTTCTCCGTCTTCTGGCACTATAAAACGACGTGTTCCTCCTAATGCAGAGCCCAGCCTCGTCCTTCTGCTTCTCTTGTCTCCAGAGGACATTTCGATTCCCTTTCTAACTTCCTAAAACTACAGTTGCCCCACGAAGTTGTCTGATTCGTGATGTACTCGCTGTGCTGGAAGCGGTGGATGAGGAGTGCCGGCTCAAGGAGGGTTTCTGGCAGCTTTAACAGTGGCGTGAGAGCAGAGGTGGGGAGCTCAGATTTTAGTAGGGAGAAGGTGGAACGGTTCGTATTTCCCCTTCCTCTTGTCCTTTCTGGTCACCTGCAGTATCACCTCTTACCCAGGCTGTAAATCCTTAAAAATAACCCCTTCTTCAGCATTTATATGCAGAGCAAGACTGGAGGTGTTCCAGTAATAATAAATGGATGTTCAAATTGGGCAATCTGTCTCCTTATTCATCTGGCAGTGATTCAGCAGCTCTCTGTAAAACATTTAACACAATTGTCTTAAATCCCAGGCCCTTGTCATATATGAATGTGCTTTAAAATGGTGACGCCGAACTTGTTGAAACACCGGGCCAAATTTCCCATTGTTTTTGAGCATGCAGTGTCGTATTTTCAGAAACTCAAGTAACCCCAGCACTGACTGGAGTCAGCGAGACTTACAGGTGTTTGGCAATGTAAAAATTGGATCTAAGATTTGTCAATCTCTGAATGCAAAGCCAATGTCCTCTTAGAGATATGCTTTACAATAATTTGGAGATTAAAAGAACTTTTTTTTTTTTCTTTCTCCAATCAGCAAAATGCGGAACATGTGGTCCGGGATATGCAACTCCTCTGGATGCCATGAAAGGCAAGTACTGTAACATCTTTTCTAAATCCAGGCCATCAGTAAAGGAATTGTTTTCAAATTAGGTGAAGACTAGGAAGATGCCTTCTGGAGTGGCTCGTTAATTAGCAAGGCCAAGGAGACTTTAAGTATCAGAAGAGATTTTATTTCATTTTGTGCCCAACTCTGGGCAAAGCATGCAAGCTCTGTTACCATGGGTTCACTGAATCATAGCACTAAAACAGAGTGGGTCTGGCTTTAGATGTATGCATAGCTATAGGATGCTAACATTCAACAAACTCTTCTGTTTTTCTATGCTGCGAAATAGAGTTTTACTTTAAGAATATTGGGAGCAAGTTTTTTGGATGGAGACTTTTATAGACTGCCCTCAGACTCTGTCGTGAAAACAAGTGAGTGTCTAGGACAGAAGGAGGAGAACACTTGTAGCTGTAAAAAAAGTTATGTTCTGTTCTTCCCAGCAGCGTCTGGCTAAATCCTGAACCTCACCAACACCCTTGAGGCATTTTGCTGTAGCTTTTAATAGTACCAGAACTTCACCTTGAGTCCTTTGATATACTTTAAAAGCCTCAATTTTATAGATTCTAATGTCGGCTTTTGGCATAGGTAGACTGAAATCCGGGCCCTGGCAGCAGGGAGTCACCACTTGTGTAACTGGGGAAAGGAGAGGCTTGACATGGCTTTGCAGATGGGGGGGTGGTCTGCAGTACTGTCCCTTTTCAGGAAAATAATGGCATCCCCAGGGCCTCTTACATTAGGAGGGCAAGGGGGTGGGAAGGCCCCACACCTGAATAAGCACTTTCTCCTGTGATTTCTGCCTGCTCAAACTATATACTACTAGCATTTCTCCGTAAAATGGAAAGGCTGAGGTTCAGCTTCCTGGGAAGAATCACCGTTTACAGACATAGAGTTTAAATGCGGAGAAGATTCTCTTAAAGTTAACCGCAGGTTTTTGTAAAAATGGTTTCTTTTGATGCATTAAACAAGACTCCTGCCTTGAAAGGTCCCCGGGAGGAGATTGTGTACCTGCCTTGTATCTACAGAAACACTGGGATAGAGAAACCTGACTACCTGGCCACTGTGGATGTCGACCCCAAATCTCCACACTATTGTCAGGTACCCGTGTGTAGAATGGCTCCGGTGCTCTGTTTTCTAGGGCGGAGAACATCTGGGTTCGCGTAATCATTTTCAAGGAGGTATTTGAGAACTAATCAAATCCTCTGCTGTCTTTCTTACTGGTTTACTCAAAGCTAACATGGATCTTGCTTGTCTCAGGACACTTTCAGAGCATTTTTGTACTTAGTATTTTAATAGTTCTCTTTGTAACATTCTTACTGATTTATACTGAGCGTGAGGATTAAGCTCTAGGTGTTACTTCCTCGGGGTGTGTCAGTAGTTTAGACAGAGTTTATAAAGTAGGATGTCTGATACCCTGGGAAATTCTACACATTCAGCTTCATAAATCTAATCCATTTACTTCATAAATGGAAAGCTGTGGGTAGGTAGCTACCAATATGCCAGATCCAAAATATTGGTAAGACTGTTCGTAAGCTGCTCAGTTTATTACTGCGAATAGCATACACTCAACTGCCTTTAAATGTGCAGTGCTTGTATGACTCAAATTACTGAAGGTACTTTGGACTCTGATCTCCATGTGTTGAAGGAGCAGCGAATCTGGTTTGACAACAAAGATTTTCATAATTTGTTCTTTTTTGTTGTAGCTACTGCTTAGGGTTTTATTGCGAAGGAGTGGACGAAACAAATCTCGTAAAACTTTGACAAAACTTAGCTGTAATCTTTCAACTTTTCTTAGTTCTACAGTGGAAAAGTAAAAATCAGAAGCAAGAGTTCAAATTAACATGACAGTTTGCTACAGTCAGCCCCAGTTGTAATCAGGTAAATCTTGTCAAGTCAGAGACTTGCAGCACATGGACAAGTGATGGGTTTTTCTGTTGTTTTTTTTCTGTATCATTATCACATGTCTCCTTAATTAGGGTCTTTTAAAGATTTGGATTACTTTAATAGCATACAGCATTTAGCAAATGCTATGCAATCATGATGTCCAACTTTATTCTCCCACCTACAGCTTCAGCTCTGCGTATCTCGGGCTGAATCTGCTTCCTGAATAACAAATAGCAGTTTCCTTCTGCTCTTTATTAATTTATGCTTTGACAGAAAGACCCATTTCTTTGCCTAGGGGAAAAACTATACCAGACTGAATCTTAAGTTTGTCTCTGATTTTGTAGGTGATCCATCGCCTGCCCATGCCGAATCTGAAGGATGAGCTCCATCATTCAGGGTGGAATGCCTGTAGCAGCTGCTTTGGGGATGCCACAAAGAGAAGAAATCGTCTGATTCTACCAAGTCTGATCTCTTCTCGCATCTATGTGGTGGATGTGGGAACAGACTTGCGAGCTCCTAGAATCCATAAGGTACATTTAGGTTACTTTAAGCTGGGTTTTGATTTCTTATCTTTTGACCAAGAGATAGTGATTTGATGGATTCCAACTTCAAATTACAGTAGGAGAGTCAGAACAGTTATGGAAGCTTTTGTCAAATGCTAGGAACTTGTGGGAGTTTTGAAACTCCTACAATTTATTGATAAACTACACACAAAAATCTTGTACTAAAGAAATACGAGTAAATGTGGTGTCAAAACACTCAAAAATTAGGAAGGTCCAGAATTCAAGCTGCCTCTGCAATACAAACTTCCGTTGAAATTGTATTATTGTATTGAAATTTTGTATTGACATATTGATATTGAAATATTGTATTGAAACTGTGTTATTGTTTTTGACTACCAGATCATGAGGCACCTGTCTGACACACTCAGCTGAGCATATGTAGATTGTATGTTTTTCAGAGATGAGTTCAAATTTGATTGGATTTTCACTGAGCAAAACCAGTTCTCTTCTGTAATTGACTTGTAATCCTTGGTTCCTAAACATGCGATATGTAGATTTTTTAAAAGAAAAAAATTAAGAAAATGTTTTACTATGGGGAACTTAACATTTTTTTAAATCTCTTGTTCATGGACACAATTGAAATTTTCCCAAAATAAAACTTCCACTGCAATAGAATTCATCTGGCAGAGATACAGATACTGGCATGGATACAGGTTCGGATATAGACTAACACTTCTCCATGTCTAACTGTTTAGATTCTCTTTGCAGTCAGTGAGGAAAAAAAAATAGGTATTGTTGGAGTCAAATTTGTCTAACCTAGTTTAGAAAACTGATTTAGGGTAAAGGAATTGTGTCTTAAGAGTGTTTTGTTTCATGGCTATAATGTAAGCATAGAGGATTAACTTAGATGAATATATATATACTGTCAGCATCTATACATGGTCAGATGAATCCTACAGCAATGTATGAAACTTCAGTACAAAGTTCTGGGTTTGGCAGAGACAAATTTAGTGATCAGAAACATATTTTGAAGACAGGTCATAATGTAGAATGTAAGGAAACTTTTAAGTGGTCTTTTGTCCCACCCCACCTGCCTGCAGACACTCTCATTCATAGTCTTGCAGTGTTGAGTTCTTTAGAACCTTGCCAACCTTTAACTATTAATGCAGTGAAATAAAATCCCCAAAGGTCTCTTCTTGTACAGTGAATTTTGTTTCAAACTGAGTCTCTGGCAAGCCTCAAAGATTTTTTTTTTGTCCCCCTCTCAACTGCTAGTACTCCAGTGAGAGCTGATGTCTGAATGTACACAAGCGGTGTTTCTGCCACTGATGCTCCTTAAAACAAACACAGATGTCAGTGTCTCACCATTGCAGGAATTAAGACTGATTCTAACTGTTCAACTCTTGCTGTTTACATTTTTGAGAAGAAGTGATAAATGTCATGGACGGTACTGTATTACTGGGATTACTAGGCAGAGTAGAAAGCGGGAGGTGGCAGGTACTCAAAAAACAAAGTGGCAAAAGAAACAGTCTCCCCCACACATGCCATTCCTACTCCTTCCTCATCTTTGAAACTTGAACTCTTAGAGGTGGAACTGGTATTCTGTAGCCATCTCAGAGCAGGTGACTATGACTACGTGTGTACTCATTTTAGATTGTTGAGCCAGTGGAGTTGTTCTGGAAGAGAAACGCAGCTATTCCTCACACCTCTCACTGTCTGGGCAGCGGCGACATCTTAATCAGCTGTTTGGGAGACTCTTCTGGAAATGGAAAAGGTATTAATCCCCTTCATTATTCTAGAAAAGTATTCGTGGTGTAGAAGTCTCATACTCCCCAAGTACAGGCTGCAAAGCTGGAGGCATTGTTGAGAGCCTGCCGCTCTTTTGTGCGCATCACCATTCCAGTGGTGCTTTATGTCACTATAGAATAAATACGTCAGTTCCCCCGTAAGCTGTGTGGACATTGCTCTGCCGCCGCAATTCAGGCCTGACGTGGAGGAACCTCTGCGGAACTGTTGATGAGCTCAGCTTCCATGTCTCAGTCTTTCAAATATATTACTAAAGATGACCAACTCTAGTGGTTATAACATGAGCAAGAAACCCCTTAACGTTTCACTTGGGCCCCTTCAGCACAGAGGAAGGAAGAATTGCTTTTGAGCATATCTTGAGGTGTTTCAACTCAGTATTTGTGACTTGGGCTTGAAAGATTCTGTTGCCAACCTCAATCCTCTTTGTCTCATCGTCTAATGAAAATTAAGCCTTTCAAGCTATGCTAGATTGTATTTCCCGTTTAACACTTTTGAAGGATTCATGGGTATACATTTTATTACCTATTCAGGTGCAAACCACCTGACATCTAAAGAGAAATACTAGCTATTAGGAGAAATATACTTCAGGCGCTAAGTGGTGAACCCTGCTCCTTTTCACAGGGTTTTTATCTTCTGGATTGTGGGCAAACATGTCCTTGAATACATGCATATTATGTACTTAATTCAAGGATATTGGTGGCAAGCAAAGAAAACAGAGGTGACTCCTCCAGCATCTTCTCTAAGATACCTCTTACTTGAAATGTACTCTAGGAGGCTAACTGATTTATTGGAATGACTTGAGTAGAAACAGAGCCAGCTGGAGCTTAAAAAATTCATTACAATATGATGAAGTTCTTTAAAAATCCATCTTTCATTTGCTTTAGTCCACAAAAGTGATACCAACGGAATCACAAAATTTTCCTTAAGCACAGAGTTGCATTTTGCCTTGTGTTTAGAAAAAGGACATTTAAATATTCATATATTATTTATCTTATTTAAAGCTGTGAACCTGTGTGCATGTCTTCAAACAATTTTCTTCATTTTTTTATATCAGGTGGCTTTATTTTGCTGGATGGAGAGACTTTCGAACTGAAAGGAAGTTGGGAGAATGGGGAGAAGGTACCCTCCCTGGGTTACGACTTCTGGTATCAGCCACGACACAATGTCCTGATGAGCACTGAATGGGGAGTCCCGAAAGTCTTCGTAGATGGGTTTAACCCAGCTGATGTAGAGAGAGGTGAGGGAGCCTTTGTTTAAACTATCAAAAGTAGAAGTGATTCATTGTTGAACTAATATCTTCTGTGCTTATTTTTGCCTGCTCCTGATCCATTAGGGCATTATGGCCGCCACATTAATGTGTGGGACTGGAGCACTCACACCTACATTCAGGCAATTGACTTAGGGAAGGGCTCCATACCTTTGGAAATTCGATTCCTCCACAATCCGGATGCCGCAGAGGGGTTTGTTGGGTGTGCTCTGAGTGGTGCAGTGCATCGGTTCTACAAGACAGAGGTAAGTAATGAAAGCCATGGCGAGCATAGAAGCTCAAACCTGGTTGTTTCAAAAATCCACCAATCACTTAGGAAACAGTAGAATTCTGATAAAAAAATAGGTCTCCTAATTCCAGTCTGATTCTAGCCAAGCTATAACACTGTGTCAGAGAGCAAACCTGCATGCATACAAGCCAGTGCCATAGCTTTCTGAAGCTACCGTGTAGTCCCTCACCTTGGAGCAATTGCAGTTGGTAGGCATTTTGAGTATCTCTGCAGCCGTATTGCTGACATCCAGCAGGCAAATCTTCAGCAGCCTGATCCTGAAAGGAAGCAAAGCTTAAGAGGTCATAGTGCTGGTCTGTCGGCCCCGCTTCCAATTCTCCTGCCCTGCACAATAACTTGTTGATAATTTTAATCACATTTAATGAATTGTGAAAGTCTCAAAGAGGGGAAGGTCTTGCCAACGATAGGAACATTAGTGATCACTTGAACATGAGACAGTCTAATGAACGCTTGCACTGCGGAAATAGCTGCAGCATTAGCTCAAGAGCTTGCTTTCTGGCTTGCAAGCTGGTCAACAAACATGTATCAGCTGGACAGCTAATGAGAGCATGTGAAACTTGTCACCGGTGTCAATGTCTGCTGCCTGCTGCTCAGCCAGTATTTGGAAGCATAGGGAAGACCTGAAAGTAGAGGGAGGGAGGGAAAGTGATGGGGTCACGGACGAGGGAGTAGAGCTCTTGCCATTTTAGAGGGTGAGCTGGAGACAGATAGGGCACCAAAAGGTAGGAGATTAGCAGTCTTTAGTTCTGCTACTGTTACAGCAATCTGTTTGAGATGTTGTTGCATAGTATAATCATTAACATGCTCACTGGAAGTGTAGCTACCATCCTCACCCCTTGGTAACACGTATCTGCAGCGCGCATATCACCTCTGTACAGGCCCTGTTAAATAAACAGCGCTGTTTGCTTCTCCTCCCTTTCTCTGGGTAGCTGAGCCCTCTTGGCTAACATCAAGGCGATAATAATGCTGTGTTTGTTCTCTCCTGTGCCTTCTGCAGAAAGGAGACTGGGCAGCAGAGAAGGTGATTGAAGTACCCAACAAGAAGGTGCAAGGATGGCTTTTCCCTGACATGCCTGGTTAGTGTGAGCCTGTTTGGAAAAGAAATGGGGTGTTGTCCTCTTCAGTTCCCTGGTACAGTGTAGCTTTTTGCAAAATTTTATCTTTAAATGACCAACACTGCCCTTGTAAAATACTAAATTTCTGTTTGGGTTCTTTGTGTAACACTTCTGATGTAACTAAATTCGCCTTGCTTATGAGACACCAAGTAGGAGATTGTCAGACCTCTGCTCCCACACTGCTCAATGCTTGAGGTCAGTTTCTCTGGAAAAATACTTGGAGTTTGGGCCTTTCAGTGTGAGTTATTCAGGACCATTCCTGGGAATGCTGGTAGAGCCTGAACCCCTTTGAGTAGGCACTGGGTTTCCAAGGATGATTGTGTTTGTTCAACCCATATCTTGTGGTGGTCTTGTTTGTTGCTGGTCCTGTCCATTTCCTGACTTTACTACTGAATATTTTCTTGAAGGTCTTATTACTGATATCCTCATCTCGCTGGATGACAGGTTCCTGTATTTCAGCAACTGGCTGCATGGAGATATCCGCCAGTACGATATCTCCAACACCCGCAAGCCCAAGCTGGTGGGACAGGTAAACTGGCGTCGGAAAAGCTGTTGTGTAGAAGGGCAGTACAGTTGTATTGGGTCTGGCTGAGATGGAGCTAATCTTCCCCATAGCAGCTCTCTCAGTGCTGTGCTTTGCTTTGGTAGCTAAAAAGGCGTCGATAACACACCAGTGTTTTGGCTACTGCTGAGCAGTGCTCACACTGCATCAAGGCTGGGAGTGGGCAAGATCTTGGGAGGGGGAACAGCCAGGAGCGCTGACCCAAACTGACCAAGGGGATAGTCCATACCATATGACGTCGGCTCAGCAATAAAAGCTAAGAGAAAGGAAGAGGAAGAGGGGGCATTTGTTATTTACATTTGTTTTCCGGAGCAACCGCTACGCGTACCGAAGCCCTGCTTCGTGGGAGGTGGCTGGACATCACCTGCTGATGGGAAGTAGAGAATAACATCTTTGTTTTCTTTTTTTGCTTCTGTGCTCAGCTTTTGCTTTTGCTTTTTTATTAAACTGCCTTTATCTTGACCCACGAGGGGTTTTTTCCATCTTATTTTCTCCCCACCTGTCCTGCTGAGGAGGGGAGTCATAGAGCGGCTTGATGGCACCTGGCATCCAACCAAGGTCAACCCACCACAAGAGTCTTCTATTTTCCTTCTTTTTTAAAAGGAGAAAATGACAATTTAATTTTGCTCGAGAATTGTCGCTATATTGCTTTCATGTTCCTTTGATAGCCAACGCCTGTTCTCACACATTCCCTTGGTTACAGGTGTTTCTGGGAGGCAGTATCACAAAAGGTGGGCCTGTAACTGTAGTGGAAGACAAGGAATTGCAGTGTCAGCCAGAGCCATGCGTGATCAAAGTAAGTCTTCCTAACAAGCACGTTGTCAGTGCTCAGCTAATTGTAATGTATTTTGAAATGTCTCTACACCTCAGTCCAATGTACAACATATAAAGCCTGTCTGAGCTAGTTTCTGTCTTCGCTTACGGCCTGGGCAGGTATCACATTTCAGCATGGAAACAGTAAATCGCCGTAAGTGTTCTGGGTCCCGGGTGGAATTGGACAAGCTGTTCGACTGTACTGAGGCCTGTGTAATTACATCTTGCCTGCTGTTGTTAGCTGGCTAATTTAAAACTAATGCAGTGTGCATTCATCACACTGCCATCACTGCTTCTGATAATCTTTCAGCAGCTGATGGTCAAAGCACTAAGTCAGCTCATTCTGCGGTGGGGGTGTGTGTGTGTGTGTGCACGTAAAGAGTTCGATGGCACCTGGCATCGTGATAGAAAAATGAAAGAGCATTAATTGCCTCTGGTCATTATCAATGTGCCTTAACATTATCACTGTGAGTGAGCTACCTATGGAAAGTCTTGTGGGATGTGCAAGAACTGAATATGGACATGGCTAAGATCTGTTGACTCCCAAAAGCGGTTTCAGGAAGTTCCATATACTCCTTTTCTTCATAGCGCAGATTGTGACCTAGCTGCAGTGATACACATGTTCTTATTTGTGACTGTGCTGTGCGACCCATCTCTTGATGCTTCCATCCCAGTACGGCAACCTGAACGCTTCAGCCCTTACTTTCTTACATTACTAGTTCTGTGAATTAAGTGGAACTCATCTGGATTGACTTCGAGACTCCCTGTTAGTAAGGAATAAGACTCCCATTAAAAACTTTTCTCTCTCCAAAACAGGGGATTTAGAGCTCTTGTGTCAAGGATTTTAGAGTGCTGGATGGTCCTCTGAGTAGTAGATCTGCTTTGCTGTTTTGTTTCTCCGTGCTGTTGCATTTCTTTTGTTCAACCTCTGTGGTAGCTCGTCTTGAGCACCTTGTTCTCTATTATAATTTTAGGGGAAGAGGGTGCCAGGTGGACCTCAGATGATTCAGCTTAGCTTGGATGGGAAGAGATTGTATGTCACCAGCTCTCTCTACAGTGGATGGGACAAGCAGTTCTACCCGGACCTTGTCAAGTAAGTAAACAAGGATGACTGTACAAGCCCATGTTCAAGATTTCGTTCTTAAATAGCAATATGCATATACCAGCTGGTATACAGAGCAAAGTTCCCACGCAGGAAGACTGAATCCAGTAACTTTTTATACACAGCCTACCAACCTAGATGTTTCACCCACTAGCCAGAATCCATCCCTGCTCAGCAGGCACGCAAAAGTTGGGGTCTGCACACACTATTTGTTGAAATCGTGGTATATTTGGAAGTAGATGAGAATGGGAAGAAACCAGTGAACATGACCTAGCCTCCCAGAATCCGTAGTACTTCCAA
Source organism: Scopus umbretta (assembly GCA_013400535.1). Taxonomy (NCBI): domain Eukaryota; kingdom Metazoa; phylum Chordata; class Aves; order Pelecaniformes; family Scopidae; genus Scopus; species Scopus umbretta. Next base: position 5,730 of record VZTL01043787.1, on the reverse strand, counting down.
ACTGCCTTTGAGCGTATCAGCATGACTTTCTATTTTTTGGAATTAAAGAAAGGAGGTGATCTTCCAGATGGCCAAAGGAGGGCGTAGTGCAGCTTGCCTATTCCTTTATAAGTAACAGCTATTAATTTTCACTCATTTATTGCTAATTTGAGGTTGCAGGTTTCACTGAAGTGATGGAACTCACTTTTGAGACTTGCTAATACCCAATTTAAATCTAGGGTTCTTTCCATTAAATGAAGACAAATCCTGCCCAAATATGGAAAAGAAGAGCAACAAATTAATCTTTTTCCCAATATCTGTTTTCTTGTCCCTTTTTCAGGGAAGGCTCTGTTATGCTGCAGATTGATGTGGATACGGAAAAAGGTGGATTGACAGTGAATAAAAACTTCCTAGTGGATTTTGGGAAGGAGCCTGATGGGCCTGTCCTAGCTCATGAGATTCGTTACCCTGGTGGAGACTGTACCTCTGATATCTGGGTGTAATTGTTGTATGGAGTTGTTTTGTTTGTTGTTTTTTTTTTCTTTCAGTCTTTTTTTCTCTTTCTCGCTCTCTCTCCTCCCTACCTTCCACTTCCCTTTTGTATAGGTGAATTAGTTCAGCTGGAACTTTGTCCGCTATATAAATTTAGACTTCCATTAGGGTGAGCCACAGAAGCTTCACTTTCTTCTTATTCTGAGGCAGCCAAGTGAATCTCTCTGAAACACGATGTAAATCTCATTTCCTCTACACCTTCCCCTTTCATAAAGTCCTCTGTAATCACTGTTGACTGTAGATTTTAAGGCTGAGGTCACCGCTCTTTTAAGGACTGTTTGCCTTCTTTGGTGCCACTTTGCTTTGCCACCATTTGTGGGTGGAGAAGCTGTTCCTAAATAACTCTGTATGAAGGATACATTCTGTGGGCTTGCCCCAGAGCAAGAGTGTCCTGTCCCTGCAAAGCTTAATTTGCTCATAAAGTAATCAGTGCTTTACAGCAGACACAGCATAAAAACCATGCCTATCTAATCTGAAGCCACATGTTTCTGCAGCTGGGTTATATTTTAACATCTGTGCTCTGATGGTATAAAAAATGAACAATAAAATTGTTCTTCAAGTCAGGTGGGGCTGCACAGTTTTTTCTTTTTAGCATTTCAACAATTTCTATTTCCAAGAACATAAATGTAAGGTCATTTCAGAAGGTAACAATGTCATTTGTCTAAAAATTCTTTGGTGAGGAATTTATTTTCGCTGAAGCCACCTTTGTTCGCATGATTGCAAGCAAAGATTCTCTGCCATTTCTAAGACTGGAGAAAACTGCAAAAAACTTTTCTGCATGCTGTGCTAAAGCCAGGTGATGCTAGCAGCAGGTGTCTTACAGGTGTCTTTCAGGTGTCTTGCAACTTCCTGAACAGACAAGCACTGACAAATCCACCCTTTCTTCTCTTGCCAGTTCCTGGTGCATCTTCCCAAAGCTGTTTCTTGGATCTGATTCTCCTTTCTGCCTCTCTAGATCTGTTGCTTTCCCATCTGTGTCCATTGCCAGCCTCTGCCGTTTCCTGCTGAGCTTTAGCATTGCCAGTTGTAATGCTGGAATCACATCAGCGGTGTCGGAGGAGCGGCGTGTTAATGGGACTTCCTGCTGGAGCCTTTTGGCTGGGTTTTTTTCCGACTTTTGCTGTGCTTCCATGGCAAAATCTTCGTCTAGCTGACGGATCTTACTTTATAATCAAGACTTCATTCTGTATGTAGCTGCTTACTGTCTTGCCTAATATATTTGGAACCAGGCTTTGAGAGTTCAATTTTGTGTTTTCAACGTAGGGCAGCCGGACTGCTGCCACTCTGTGAAAACCGCGACAAGCAGTTCTGTTAGGGCCTTGCAAAGCCAGAAGGCTTTCTAACTGACACGGCGTTGTAGCCACCTGTGTCTGATGCAAAAACCCATTTTCAGCAGCTTCTTGTTACAAGCGGGTGATGTTTAAACCATCTTGCTGCAAGGACCCATTGCTTTCCTTGTGAAGCGACTGGTTTCAAGAACGGAGTATGCACTGCTAACCTGTGTAAATGCTACTGACAGTCCATGCCGAGTGGTACAGCGAGTGCTCAGTGTCTACACAATCTCATGTTGTCCAGGAAAGTCGTTGATTTGTTAGGAAATCATTTGCTACTAACCACTACTACTGGAGCCCGTCTTTTTTCACACCTATTTCCTATACAACTGAGCTTTTTAAATGGGAAAAGGTGCATGATCTTCCATTTGGCCACGTGAGGGCAGACCGCAGCCTGGCTTCATGCAGTACAGAAGTACATCCAGGAGTTTCTCTCACTCTGCCAGCAATTTTAGGTCGTGATTTTCCACAGATCACAAACTTGCTAGTGAGGGTGGTACTCAGGCCTCTTCTCAGTCCACTGGTGGATTCCAGGGTGACTGAAGTCTCTCATTCCAGCTACAGTGAGCACTCCAGTCTGAGTACCGTCCTGAAATCTCCGTTGGAAATGCCCCTGAATACGAGTGCGTACAACTACTGAAGTGCAACTTGCTTCTATTCCTTGTAATGTTAAATATGAAAAGGTGCTTAGAGAAGGAAGAGAAAAGCAAAGTGTGGGACTCGCTTGAATGAAAATATTTCTTTTTTCCATCGGCTAATCTGGGTATTGAAAAAGGTAAGCTGTGAGTTGAGGGTTTCTCGTGATTCTGGGAGGAAACCACTCAATGCCTATGGGATCCGTGCCTGTAGTAGAGATTCTGCTTTTAGTATGTGTGCCTGTCTGGGTCTACTTTATTGCAAGGTGAGCTTTACCATGGACTCACCTGACTGTATTGACAGCGCCTTCATTGGCTGTAAGGAAGTTTCTGAGGGGACACCGTCATGGTAAATACCCACAGACAGGCAGAGGCCATTGGGAATGGACCCCAGAATTTCAGACATTAGCCAAATGCCTGCTGTTTGGACAATCTCTAAAGGTGTTGTGAAACCTTACCCTAACGACTGACCATTGTCTCATGCTTATCAAAGTGGAAGAAACAAATGCAGTGAAACAAAATAAGTTGGTGAATGCAGCGTAGGTCCAGATATGTGTTGGGTCAAAAAAAGATACTCACATGTTCATTCAGTAGTACTGCAGAGGTTTCACCCACTGACCAAAATCCATCCTTACTCACAAGCACATAAAACTCGGGGTCTGCACACACTGTTTGATACTGTTGTCTGAAATCATGATCTATTGGGAAGTAGGCAGGAATGTGAAGAAGCCAGTGAACATGAACTAGCCTTCTGCAGTCCATGGTACTTTCAAACTGCCTCCAAGTGCATCAGCATGACTACTATTTTTGGCATTAAAGAAAGTAGATGATCTTCCAGATGACCACAGGAGGGCATAGTGCACCTTGCCTCTTTCTCCATAAGTAACTATTTCCCAGTTTTCACTCATTCATTGTTAATTTGAGGTTACAAATTAATTTGTATTTCTGCTGCCAGGTCATATCTGAGACAAGTAGATGTGTTTATACTAGAGAGTCTACTTGTAGTATTTTCAACAAGTGCAGGAGGACAGCAAGATATATGTCCCAGTTATTAGCTGGAAAAGTTATACAATGGAGAACAGTTTCTGCTTAAGTGAAGCCAGAGCCAGAGCTTCTCTTTAATGGCAACTCACTATGAGAGTTGCCATTTAAAAAAAACATTTTTTTGGTCTGCTACTTTCAGCTCTTTACTTCTCTGGTGAAGACTGACCTCCTACTTTTGGGTCTAAGAGTGTAGGGAGGTGCCTTGTTATATACAGAGAAGTGTGAATGAGTCCTTGGAGTGGAACCTGAAATGTTGAGGTAAACTGCTC
>VZTL01043782.1:59116-89704 GCA_013400535.1 Scopus umbretta | reverse complement strand
CAGGGGCTAAACCACAACAATGTCTTCATGAAAGCTATGGGTATTGTTTTTACCTGATTTGCTTGCAATGCATCTGCTTTTGTTGCAAACTTTTCAAGTATCTGTAGCAGTGACATTATCAGGCTAAATGGCACTGTATGCCAATGGTTTGAGAAAAATGAAAGCAATGCATGTGTTAAATTCAGACACAACAAGGCATCCTTTTCATTCGTGGGCTTTGTCAGCTTCTTCGTTCCCCCTGGCAGGCACCTGTGGACACAGAAAAACCACTGTACACCTCTTGTGCTAATTCTAACGATAGCATTTAAAAAACAGTCAACCCAACCTTGAGCTTAAGTGTCCTTCATTTGCTGGACAATGCTATGCAATGTCTGAATTTGGAGCTGAATCCCACAACATGAGATGGATGTAGACTGTCTGAGAAGACAGATTCCCCTGTGGACCTCCTTCCCGCGTGATACTCCTCAGCCCCAGAGGGGCTTAAAAGATCATGACATACAACTAACAACAAAAATTACTACAACCTCCTTGTTCTGCTCAACCACAAGTCTAGCCATTCCTTCCCACCTCCTCCACAGAGCTGTCCTAGTATTTCTCCTCTCAAAAGGTTAGCACTTACAAGTCCTCGAACCAGAATGCCATCCTTTCAACAATGTTGTTCAAAGCTTCATGCAAATCCTTTTCCTGAATAGCGAGCAAAAACATACACTGAAAACAACTGTGAAAACACATCCATTCCTAGAGCTGAGGTGTTCTCCTATGAAAACTGCTATTTTTGAAACCTTCAGAGATTTTTTTTCTGCCAGTCTTTGATTAAAAATTAAAACCAGCACTTCCAGATGGAAAGGCAGACCTAGCTCCTATTAAAACTATCACCTCAAATCCCACAGAAGCCAGCTGTCTCCAACATCTTTGGAGTTCAGAGGATGATGTGGGAGGGCTTAGCTCAAATTTTTTCAAGTACAAATCAGAGTCTATTGGGGGCAAACACTATAATAAGCACCAAGAAGTAGATTTTAAGTGGAATTCCTGTCCAGGGCTTCAGAGGATATTACAACAGTCTAGTTAAAACATAAGTGAGAATGGCAGAAACAGGTTCCCAAAACAAAGTCCAATTTTGATTTAAAAATAATCACTCCCATAAAAATGCAAGTTAGAACTTTTAACTTCCTTCTTTTGTCCTTTCCAGCTTTAAACAAAGTTTCAATCGCTTGATCCCAACAGTGTTCATTTTGGGTACTGTTTTTGAGGACAGGATGTAAAAATTGGTTAAAGATTCTGATCAAAATTCACTTGATACAGCATTTGATAATCATTTTCCAACCAGGTCAAAACCCAATAAGATCCCCTTGCCCTTTCTCTTTTGCCACTTCTCTTAAAATATGGGTATTAAGGTCTCACTCCGGGTTCCTATGGTTCAACCCTTTTGGATTTGTTGAAAATTTCTTCAGGAGCCAGGGAGACTTCCTGGCTCACCTGTACAAAATTACACAACTTTCCATAACATAGGAAAGAAACACTGACAATAAGTTGATCCATGACTGTGTGTATTGTCTGATTGCCTTACATGCACTTGGGATGGATTATGGACGGCATTAGCGACGTGTTGGTACACAGTATCCAGGAGGAGCTGAGGAGAAAGCTTGATTTGGAGCAGGAAGTCCTTGGTGAAATTCTTCAGTGCCAACATCTGCAAGACTGTCTTTGCCAGTGGAGAGCAGCTTTCAATGAATGACTTGTGAGTCTCTATCATTTCCAGGACTACCCTGTGAAAATGGACCATCAACAACAGATGTACTTTGGAGCATCAGGAGACACTTTATGCCATTTTATGTGTTCCTGTGGCTGGCAAATGTGGCACTGGACTTAAAGAGGTGGCTGGACACTGAATGGGATATCTGGGATTTTATAGCAAGTGAATTTACACAGTAACAGGTTCTTTTGAGGCTTTTAAGGAAGAAAGTCTGTGCTTGAGACCTTCAGTCCAGGGGACATCATCCTGTGGAAGTGCACATACGTGCCTTTGCTCCCTATCCGGTTTGCCTACAGACAGGATATTTTTGAGCGAGTCTACCTTTCTCTCTGTGAAACAATGCCCAAATGAGGATCTAGGGGTAGTTCTTTCCCTAAGGCCTCTCCTGACAGGCTGTCTGAATGAGACTGCACAGTCCTCAGCTCAGTCTTCCCCTTCCTTTAATTCGCCTTCAAACACCCTCCTCTTCTCCTAGTTAGAAGCAGGAGTAGGATGTATGAGAAAGGCAACAGCAACAGCTTGCATCCCAGGGAAGAAACACAAGGTTTCTGGTGGTTGCAAGTCCACAAGCAAAAGCAATGAAAAATTATTCTAACAGTACAACAGCTTATTTCCCTGACCCAGCCTTGATGCTCTCTCCCTTTCAAACCTACCTCTGCTTCTCTTCATCATTTCTCAGCTGCAACAAGTATTCTGCGTGAAAGGTTTGTAGCAAAAAGGAGTCCTCCATTGTCTCCGTGATTGTATACAGCAATGGAATCAGCCAAATTGAAAAGGTGTTGTCTTTATTACTTAAGCAAATTTTCTTCACAGATGAAATGTAATTGCTGAAAAGAAAGAGAACCATCAAAAATCTTCATCAGTGCTCAGAGCTCCCATAACCACCTCCTAGGATGGCAGTGGGAGCTGTGTGCTTTCCCCTCAACCCAGTGGCATTCATCTTGCCAACACACAGATGCATGAAGATGTGTAAAAGAGAGTGAGAGCTTGCTTCTGGAGACCTGCAGACATTCATGTAAAATAAATGAAACCCACTCCAGCTTTCCCAAAACAGTCTCCCTCCATAGATTTTATGTAGCAATGGAAAATCAAAATAAAAAATTACTCAAATGCTATAGGTTATATCAAAACAGCATAACAGAATACAGTAATTTAGCTTTGTGGTCTAATATAACCAGTTTTGTAGGGCTGAATTCAGCTGTCTGTGCAAAAGTGTCTAATTCTCTTTGAGATGTCTGGGACATCCAAGACAGACCTGCAAGATCTTCAAATATGAAGCAGAACTTCTGGGAGATATTAATCTTTTCAAATTGTCAGAAGGAGGCTTGGTGAGATAGCACATGGCATCTAAAAGATCGTCTTTGGACTAGATGATCTTAGAAGTATTTTCCAACCTTAACAATTCTAAAATGACACTGTTGCCCAGTTGAGTCTTGGATCTCCGAAGATTGTAACAGAAGCCCAGACAGCTATAATTGTGCAAAAATGTAAGGGGCTGAATCTCAAACCAATCTCTGCCAAAAATAAGACCTGCGGCTCTCCTTCCAATGGAAACCTGGCAGAAGGGACAGGTTGCACAGGTTATGGCAACCAGTGGCAGAAATATAGTTAGGAAGCATTGAAGTGAAGGGGAAAGATTCTTGGGGGAACACATTCTGCCTCTATCTTCACATAATTGCTCCCTAAAGAAAATGACCCAATGAATTGAGACTACAGAAGGATCTGTAACTCAAGAAAGCAGGATGACACTTTTAATTACCTCTTTCCTCGCATGTGCTTGAATTTGCCTTGAAATAGGCCAATGTCCTGGATGAGTTTTTCAGCCTTGAAAATTACCTCTTTGCTTAGTTGCATGTTATAACAACATGCCGTGTGTAAGGCAAAAAGCAGTCCACCATCTTTATGCTCCTCTGTCTCCAGGATTCCAATGATCTTGTCCATGAACTTTATCATGTTATTGCATAACTGGACAATGAGAATAAGGAAGGGGAGTTTCACCAAGATAGACAAGACAATTTTACTTGAGGAGATGGGAAGGGTTCAGGAAGGAGGATGGAAGGTGGAAGTTACTAAGAATCATTATTTGGAGGCAAAAGCCTTGCAGTTAGACCACTTACTTAAAGACACGTTCCTGTCTTTGCAACAGCTAACAAATTTCTTAGCTTCCCTTGTGTCTCACTGCCCTGGCACTACTCCAGGGAGAACGTTTTCCTGGCTGTCACAAGTTTATCAAACAATTCTTATGTGCTGAATCCACACCAGCACGAGGAGGCTACTAGCCACCCATTTTAGGATGCTCAAGCGCTATCACAGATGAGGTGTAGGTAAACAGATCTTCAATCTCCCAGCTGAGCTGGGAAGTCAAAGGGAATCAAAAGGAATAGTGAAGATTCTCTCAGAGGCCTAGCTTAGCATAGGAGTATGACTCCATGACTGAGAAAACCAAGGGGCAGATGAACAACTTTCACCTAAACAGAGATGCAGCACCTATCACTCAATGCCTCTCATTGGGATTTCCCTACAGATGACTTGCAAGGCATTGCTCTGCATCCTGTGCAGCCCAGGTGTATTTCAGGCTTTCCACTATGTGTGACCTGCTAGGATACATCCACAATGTAAGACAATATCCCCACCTAGATGTTTGTAACCTAGGTACCCAGTTCTCTTCTGCATATACCCTGCTGACTCCCTCTGAGTCAAGCCCCAGACCATGCCAGGTTGATGTGGCAGCTCAAACAGGGCTTCCATTAAACAGCACTGGTGGGTTGAGCCTGGCCAACAGCCAAACACCCACCAGGCTTCTCGCTTAATCTCTTCTCCTGTGGGCCAGGATGAAAACAGAAGGAAGGTGAGAAGACTCATGAACTGAGATAATGACAGTTGAATAGGGAAAGCAAAAGCTGTGCATGTAAAAAAGGTAAAAAGAATAATTCATACACTACTTCTTATTGGCAGGTAGATGTCCAGCCCCTTCCTGGGTGGCAGGGCCTCAGCATGCGTAACAGTTGTGTGGGAACACAAATGCCATAACTGTGAACATTCCTCCTTCCTCCTCATTTCTCTGAGCTGTTATTGCTGAGCTCAACATCATATGGTATGGAATATCCTTTTGGTCAATTTGGGTCAGCTGTCTTGGCTATGTCTCCGCCCAATCTCTTGTCCACCACCAGCATACTTGCTGTGGGGAGCAGGGGGAGAGAGGAAAGCCTTGATGCTGTACAAACACTGTTTAGCAATAGCCAAAACATTCATTTGTTATCAACACTCTTTTAGCCAGAAATGCAAGACACAGCACCATACGCTATGAAGAAAGTTAACTCCATCCCAGCCAGACCTAGTAGCAGCTCAGACAGAAGCCATGCTGGGAAGGGAGTGGGCATCAGTGGTCTCCTTTAACCATGGAGATTTTGCCTTTTTATTGCATTTTCAGGATAGGGATTCACTTTCATGAACAATGAGAATATTGACTTCAACCTTTCTTCCAGGATTCTTGCTCAATCCATGGCAAAAGATGGATGTGTCCGGGGCAAAATTCCACCTGTCCACCTCTAGGATAAGACAAACATCTGCCCCTTGTCCCTTGAAGATGGATCTCTGCTGGTAATAAAGGGAGTTGGGGAGTGGGGACTTTTCTCAAGTGGACCTGTTCACACTGAAAGCAGTATTCAGCTCAGAAAGTAAACATCTGAAAGAAGCAATTTCAGCCCAGAGACGATCCATCATTGCAGTCAGTAAGGACTGGTAAGTCATTTGTCTGACTAATCATCAGTGCCTACTGAATGGCTGACTCTCTAATAATTCAGTGACTCTGTTGACTACTTCTCAGCACCTATAACAGGAGCTAAGACATTCAGCACGTATGCACCCAGTTATTTTTCAGTATTCCAATTTTATTTTAGGTGTCTGCAACCTTAAACTGCATCCTACCTTTGATTCATAACCCTGAGAAATAAGTCAAATGGGAATCTAACTTTAGACTTTAAAATGAGGCATTGAAGCCAGAACATAACTGCATGTGAAATCTTTTTTTCCATGCAGGATTCTCAAAAACAGGGTAGTCTTTCCATGACCCAGCCTCAAAGCTAGTTCTACAAGTGACACCATCTGGGTCTGATTCCAACAGAAGATCTCCTTTCACCTCATCAGGCTTGGGGCTGAACCCAGAAATTGGAAAAAAGCAATGAAAATAAGGTCCATCCTTTTTATGTTCTCTGGCTGTGGTTCAGAACCTTACCTGAAATTAGAGGTAGCTGCAGAAATTTCTCTTCAGGGATCTGTCTACCTGGGAGTTGCTTGCTACTTTGGTTTGGTGTATACTTACCACTTTCTCAGTAAGATTAGTTGGAGAATGGGGTTCGCCTTTTGCAGCATCCCCGAGACAGATCTTGAAGTTCTCTGTGTAGATCTTCAGTTTCCTTTCTATATCCTTAAAGCCTTCCTGGAGCCTGACGGACCTGAGAAATTCTTCTGCAAGGTGTTCTATGATACCACAGTTGACTGACTTTTGTGGTATTGTTGTTGAAGAGCAGAACTTGAAGGCAGGCAAGTATTTTAAGTAATTATTTTTTTTCCCATGAAAATAGCACTTTATGTGTTCAAAAATGGTCCATCTTCCTGGGGAGGAATCAGGGTTTGTGAATGAACCTTCAAACCTATAAAGGATGAGTCTTAATCTGGCCTGGAGCTAATGATACCAATTGCTCTATATGAATGCCAAGTCCAGCTGAGCCATAACTGAGCCACTAATGCACAAAACTCACCACGCGTATTTAGATTCAGTCCTAGGTATCTCACCTGCACTTTAGATGGGCCTGGTGTGTATAGCCCATGGGTGATTCAATTAGCCCAACAATAGCTGCCTACTACTTTTTGAGTCATCCTGGAATATTCAAAACATCTATACAGGGTGGCAGATCTGACACTGGGTGTCAGGCTTGCCTGCACCCTTCTGGAATGGCAACTGAGGTCCTGATGGTAGATGCAAAGGTGATTCAAAGCTTCATTACACACTCTCTCTTGCCCAACAATGAAAAGTCTGAGTTTATTCTTGGAAAAAGCAAAAGAACATAAACACTCTTTCCAGAATAGTTTGTGTTTGTGTTATATAAATAATTTGTGTTAAATAAATAGCCCATAAGCTTGTGTGTAAAAAATTCCTACAATAACAATGCTTCTGTTGGAGGAGGCAGGTGTTGCCCCACTGTGAAGCAAAACAAGGGAGAGTTTATATTTGTCTGCTGTGTGCAAGGATTTTTTGGTCATACTTCATCCCAGTTCTAGCTTTGAAGGAAGTACACTTACCATCTGCTTTGATCTCCTCGTTGGGAATGTTTATGACTCGATGTAATTGACTCTCTATATTCTCGGAGTCCATTCTATAAATATGCTCAAAATCATATGATCTCATTTCACCGTCAGTTGACAACATATTGGGAAGGATAGCATATTTATAAAAAATTGGTCCTCTCTGTAGGTCAGAAATGGGGATCATTGCATCGCCCACCAGCAGTTTTTCTCTAGAACAGAGCAGAGAAGAAGATGAATTAGGTACTACATCATAAGAAGCTTCCATCAGGTTCAACACCGGATGGACTTTGGCTGTACAGGTGAGTTCACGCAGCAAGAATAAGCAACCAACATTCACATTCGAAATTCAAAGTTCAGCAAAATGCCTCTGGCCTTTAAAATGGAAGACAAAAACTTGATAATCTGACCTGAGCTTGAAGGTTTATCAGACAGGAGAGAAATAAAAATAACAAAAATAGCTGGTAAGAAGTCTTGATATCAACAACCCTGGTCCTAGCCAAAGTTGCAGCTGCCTTGTAAAAAGAATGGAAAATACATCTAGAGATATTCCTGTTGAGTGCTACAACTGTACCAGAACTGAGGTAACTCTATTCACTCAGTCTTGTCTTATGCAAGGCATCTGGTGACATTCGAGAAACTCCATAGTGTTTTAGATGTCAGTACAGATCTAGCAGATCCAACACAGGATCTACAGAAATTAGACTTAACACTGTAACTCACCTCTGCAGATACTTAAATTTAGGTGTGTCTGTCTGGAGCCAAAGCTCAGGCTGGGACCCTAAAGTTGGACTGAGCTATATGCTTTCCAAAAATGTGACATCAACATACATTTAGGTATGATTTTTACCATTTTTTCAGAACAGCAAATTCTTGGTATTGTCCAGGTTTCTTGTAAAAAGCAACACAGATCTTGGATGACTCAGAAAACCTGGATTTTTTTGACATTACAGCAACAAACTCTAGGGTCATTGTTTCTTCTGTTCGAAGTCTTTCATTGAACAGATAGGGATTCTCCAGGCAGCTATTGGAAGGGAAAGAAATACTGTAAGGTCAACACAAATCCCCTTCCACCACTCTGTCGCCATTTTCACCTGATCCACCTCAGGACTTCAGGGCAGCATTCAGACACTCACATGCATTTCTCCCCGCCTCTGGCTGCAGCTCCTGGAAAAGGAGTATCTTCTGCATAATTTCTTTCAGTCCTGTACAAATATCCTGATTACCATGAAGCATTTACAGTAGTCCCAGCTGCCTATATGCAACTATCAAGCCACTGTGTGAATAACTCAGATACAGACAGCATGCTGTAGACAAAGGCACATTACAAAGAGACCAACTCCTGTGCTGGAGGGTCTCTGACTGTCTCCATCTCCATCTGCTGGTGGAGGAAGGAGTTTAAGGATGGAGTAGCCTTACAGTACTAAAGCTACACTTCCTCCCAGACAGCTCTTTTCCCAGCAAGCTCCTTGAGGTCTGATGGGAAATCCCACAGCATAGATCTCCACATCAACAAACCTGCTATTGGGTCCTAGGTTTTCTTTGCTCTCACGGTCATCTGCAAGTGAGGAGAATGCTTGGGTTAACACCAGAAGAAGGTGCACAAAGCCAAGAAAAACTAGAGTAGAATGCTTGGCTTAACATCAACAGAAGATGCACCAAGCCAAGGAAAACTAGACGACAGTTGCATACTGGGAATGGAAGAAAAGCTCTTGAAGTTAAAATCCTCACATCTTGACTATGGTCCTCTGGGTCTTTGAACCAAGAATCCCAGCCCACTTGTTGTGTGACCTCCTACCTATCTTGCCAAGCTCCACCAATGCTTGGTACAGCTTTCCTGGGGATAGGGAGATAGCACACACAGATAGCAATCTGTGCTGCTGGGAGCAAGGGTGGGGGCAGGGAATGGGCCTAAGGACAATAGTTAGCACACCCCACATTGGTGGAGTTATGGATGGGAGGCAATGGGTGGAAGGATGACATGTACAATTACACTGAACAACCAACTTTGAGGCTTCTCTTACCAATTGTCTTTCTCCTCCATGGGCAGTTCATGGTAGCAAGCCAAGTACCTCTAGGCATTCAAGTATTTTCCATGTGGCATTGCCAGAAGCCTCTGACTCCCAGACAGACCCTGCACACTCAGGCCTGCTCTTCACAACAGTCAGCATCAGATTTGCATTAGAACAAAGATGGGAACGCTAAAATTTACTCATCAGTTACCTCTTCTATTACAGTTTCTTTGCTCCACTGGTTCCTCTGTCCTCTGGTGACCCAGGATCTTTTTCTTGGAAAATAAAGTTTTCAAGTTAAAAGAAAAACACCCCCCCAACAATGATTCAAACCTAAAAGCCCAAACAACACAATAGGCACAGGGCCAGGGAGGGTGCAGAGCTGAAGAAGCCATTCAGCCTTTCTGCCAATATTTCTTTCCATGGTTTCTGCTTTGCATGCAGCAAATTATGAGTGCAAAGAGCATACCTGCATCTCAGTGTCACTGCAAGAGAACTCAGGGCATCACCTTGCAAACTCTATGCTAGTGACCCCCCCATACCCAAAATAACAATGATATCCTGCATCTTATAGGGTTGGGAAATACAGCTCTTATCCATTGTCCTCAGGGGTCCCCAAGGAGTTCAGCCATGACTGAAGAGTTAGCTCTTCAACAGTTACAGTGTGATTCCACTTAGAAGGCATTCCTTGAATGCTGGGAGTCCTGGGTTTCTGATAGTCCCACTTGATTGGAACCAGCACTCAGAGAATGATCCCTCTCCACTGACACAGCAGGCTGCTGTTGGTATGCTGGGGCTTGCTGGGTATGGGTCTCCTCCTGGGGTGGGACTGCTGAGCCACAGAAAGGAGAAGAATATGTGTACTAATAGCCATAATTAGTTTCCCTCCTGTGTGCTGCATCAGCCCAGGTCTCCATCAGTGCCAAAGGGCTTCTGGAGGAACTCCAGCATTTGAGACCATGTCAAAACAAAGCACAGCTGTGGCCAGGCCAGGAAATAACTGCAACTAGAGCAGGCAAGAAAAAGAGATAAACAGCGTAGGGCATAGTATTGTTTGTCTAAAAGCAGGAATACTGGCAGCACAGAAATCCCAGTCTCTTGGGATATTTTAGCCCAATACAGTAATGCCCAAATGTTCACAAGAGGTTCTGAAATTTGAAGGAATACTTGCACTCACTGTTTTTTCCCTGCTCCTAGACTGTAATACATCAATACAATCTGTTAAACCAGAACTTTTATAGTTTGGCAGTGGGGTTGATCAGAAGTAGAAAGAAGACAAATTCAGTGGGAAATCTTGAATTTTCAAGCAAAGATTTTACTTTTTATGTAAACAAAATCAAATAGTCTTTTGGTAGTAATTAGCTTTCTCCAAACTGTTTTCTCACAATGGATTTATTCCATGGGAAAGAAACAGGTCAGACCTCAAATTCTACATTGTTGTTTGTTTTATATGGATGAAGAAAAAGAAGCAAGACACCTGACTTCACCTGCCATGATGATGGTGATAAAGAAAGCAAAGTCAAATAAAAAGTTCCCAGAACTATCCTGAAGACATAAAACAACTGGATGTTGAGAGGACATGGACACATGGAAATCTCTTCAGAGTACAAGCTGCTCTGTGGTATTGTCAGAGCCATCCTCTTATTTCTGCCTCTTCCACCCCAAAAACATTCCCAGAGCCCAGTGCTGGGGCACAGCATCCCTTTGGGATCACCAACTTGGAAGAGCAAGCAAGGACCATACTCAGGCTTCTTAATGGGGCCTTTTGAGTGAGACAGGAAGAGGCAAATCTCTTCTTTAGCATTATATATCTCAGTTTAAGGGTTTCAAGCACCCATAATAAGAAAGTGCCCTAGGTAAAGCCTGATTTTCTCTCTGGGTGACTTCTGTCACAAGTTTTTTGGCCTAAGTATGTTCCTTTGACGTCCATGATAATCAAATAAAAACTCTCACCTCATTAGCTCTGGCAGAGGTGTCATCTCTGGGCTTGGGGGATGATTTCTGCCTAGCATGGTGATCTCCAAAAAGTTCTGCACTTGTCATGTGTGTCTGAAGTGTCTCTTCCTCTACAGCATTTGGAATTGAGCACAAAGTGAAATCAAGGTTTCCACCTGATCCCGTCACTGGTGCCCACCCTCCCCTCTGTGATCCAAAGCCACCAGCTGGCCAGCAGAGAGGCACACAGGAAGCCTTGGGGCCCATGACACTGATTGCAGGGAGCTGCAGACTAACTTGTCAGAGAACCAAGTAGAGCAAAGATTGTCCAGGAAGGGTCTCAACCAGGTCACTTTTTAGGGGTGCTCCCTCAAAAGGACAAATCCCAGGGCTGGCCCCATCTTTTGTCTCACAGTCTCACTTCTTGGGAGCCAGGAAGTGAATTAAGGATGCTGCAACCCAGGCAGTTAGGGGAGCAGCAGCAAGGTAATTGTAGGAAGGAGTAGAAATGCCCTTCTACTCATCAAGGTTGAATACTGACCTTCTTTTTGCCTGGGTTTTACTAACCGTTTCTGCTTCATCAAGACATTCCCCAGTCACACTGTACCTGGATTGGTGGACTGTATCTCCCAGGGGCTGCTGTCATACGCAGTTGAGGGGTTGCTTCTCACCCATCCCAGGGATGAACTGGTATCACAGCCTCCCTTTGGGAATATTACAGAAATCAGGATACACTCTTCAGAGAAGATCATGGGGGAGCAGGTTTCACAGAGAGGGACTATGAATTCCAGCTCTGGGGATATAATTAATACGGTTGTATCGTTCCCAGCTACTTTCCCCTGTCGTAAGCCCCTTTACAGACAGCTGCAGTTAAGATGTTCTACAGCCTTCAAGCATCCACTCATTCTGCCAGCTTCTCTGTGGGACACGAAATAGGGTGGAGTTCANTGGGGCCTCACCAGTGCCGAGTACAGGGGCACAATCACTTCCCTCCTCCTGCTGGCCACACTGTTCCTGATACAAGCCAGGATGCTGTCGGCCTTCTTGGCCACCTGGGCACACTGCTGGCTCATATTCAGCCGGCCGTCAACCAGCAACCAGTCTTACAGGGTGCTTCGCTGGGTTCCCCTGCAGCTCCGGATCCTGGCTAAGTGATGCTCAGAAATCATGTAACTTGACCACCCTGGACCTAGAGAAACAAGTTTCCCACCTCAATGTTTCATCCTTGAACTTATACCTGGGATGCAAGCATGGTATCTGTTGGCTGGTCTGTGCAGAGAGGTTGCTGCTTGTTGCTTTTCAGTGCTGCAGAGTTCACTCCTGGTGCAACAAAATGCATGTATTGAGTACAGTGTCTATCTTCACCGTATCAGCTACAATGATGCTAAGCCCTCTCACTTCACTTTTAATAAGAAAGGAGCATAAGTTGCTTTTAAAATGCTTCCCTTTTCCAGGTAGAATCTGCTGCAAGGTCTGAGTTGGGCCAGCAGTCACAAAGCCCAGATTTCCACCACCCTAGTGGGTGGACTCCTTTGAACCAACTAAAAGCTGGCATATCTAATCCAACCCAGTTATCTAGATTTAGTAGAGACAAGTTAACAATAGTGCAGGGAAAGAAAACGTCACTGGAAAAAAGATAAAAGAGAAGCACATGGAAAAGAAGACCAGAAGGACTGATCTGGAGCAGGGCTTGCACCAAGTTTTATGAAGTCTGGAAGCTCTGATTCCTGCTGCTGAAATTCTGCCACATTCTGCCCTTTCAAGGAAAATTACCCAGGAACAAACTTGTCTGTGTCAAAATCGTGCGGTAAGAGCAGAATGTGCCTGCGATGTGATGGCCAGCCAGACATCCAGTCTGCTGACAGCACCATAAAAACATTCACATCAGCACTGCACCTCCCCATTGTTTAGGACTAGTAAAGGCAGGGTGTGTGTCCTCACTGGGGACAAAGCTTTTTAGCATAAGTTGTGGCATCTTCTGATTCTAGTTCTGCAGACTCCCTGATTAAATCCCTGACGTAGGAGGTAAGAGACTGGTTGTCACACAAGTGTGACACGCTGCTTCTTGCAGACAGCTTTTCTTTGGGCCTATGAAGACTGGACAGAGTTCACCATCTTTTTCTTTTTTTTTTCTTTTAACTAAGTGAAGCAGACTTTTTCTTTTTTCCTGGTAGCAGTGATGGGACATCAGCTTTGTATACATTCATATACATTTCCTTATAAATAACATTCCAGTATTTTAAACACAGGATGAAGTTCACCCTCGATTACAGGAGCTGGAAGTCTTCAATAGGCAAGTATGCTTTTATAGTTAGTTTTACTGGGCTCTCCATTACTGTATAAAGGAGGAAGTTGCTAGGTTAGAGACACTGGGAGTGGGTTGGTGGCTGGTTATATCACCTCCACCCACACCATTTCCTGTTACCTCTTTTCTCATGTAGCAGGTTGCTGCTGCCTTCCTGGAGAGATGAAGGTGCAAGATGAGGTTTCTCTCTGCTTTCACCCTCTCTGTCACTCTCTGCATTCTCCATTGTGGCAGCTCAAACCTGGGCAGCCGAGGAGAAAACTTCAGCAACAAGACTTGCAGCTTCAAAGCTAAAGGTCTAAAGGAAAGGCTAAAAGATCACAAAGATCGGCCTGAGAAGCCCAGGTCTGGTCATTTTACCTCCCTGCCCCCCCGCCCCATGCAATGAGGGGGAGAACCTCACTTAGTGATTACAAACCCGCGGGTTTCAAACCCCTCTTCAAACCATGTAGGGGTTTTCCAACACCTCTGAGAATGTTCAGGAGCATGGAAAAATCAGGTGTTTTTTACACCCTTTCCTGGAGACTTCATTGATGTGTTTTGAGGAATTCCTATGGACTGGGGCTTTCCAGATGAATGCATTTCAACTCAGTCCAGCTCTGCTTTGTGAAAGCAAAGGAAAAAGAGCTGAAGCTTCTGTCCTGGAGTCTCTTTCTGTGCATTGCTTCACTCTTTTTCTGATGTCCTCCCGTTCCTCCACCCTGAGACTGCTCTCAGCCATACTATGCGTTGCTCATCTCTTTCTCTCACCCTCTTTCTCCCTCCCTCTCTCCCTCCCTCCCTCCAGCTTGCTCTCTAAAAGCATAAAACCTGCTCAATTCCTTTCCCATGCTTGCAGTTATGTTTTTTCCTCCAAAACAGAAAAACTACAAGACAATTCAAAAGACATTTAATTTTTCCCCTTTCCTGCCAAATATTTTTCCTGCAATGTGGGAAGGGGCAAGAGCATCACATTTTGAACAGCCCTGTAAACCCTCCTGCTTCTGTTTGAGGTGCAAAGGGAGACCGGGCACCCTGTTCTGGCATGGTCATGAATTAGGATGGGGGAAACTGAGGCAGGGACAGTCTCCCTTTGCCCTCACCCAGATGGGGAGGCTCCCCTCAGCCCCGCTGTGTGCCTGGGCAGACTGCAGACCAGAGGCTGGAGGTGGCAGCTCAGGGGTGGACAAGGCTCTGCGTGGTGAGCCCTGGGGCCAAGCTGGGTGGGAGAGAGGGGGTGAAGCCCTGAGAGAGACATGGGGCTCCCTGAAGACCCTGTGGGGGAAAAAGCACCCACAGAAACATCCCCCCTGCCCCAAAGCCTCCCACTTCCCTTGGGTTTAAAGTCTGCAAAGGCCTGAGCGAAACCCTGGGGCAGGACCCTGCCCCTGCCCCAGCCCCTACCTTGTCCTGCAGATGTCTCAGATGCATGTCCCCACTGGGCTGGGCTGTCACTGCCTTTTATACGCAGCCAGAGCTGCCAGTTGCCGTTTCTCAGAAATCAGTGGAAAGTGAAAGAAATGGGCAAGAGGTAGTGGAGCACTGTTTATTTCCCATCACAGGGCAGGGGAGTAAATTCCTCAGCAAGAACAAAAGCCACTGCCCACAGGGCTGTGAGGAGCCTGCCCTGGCATTTGTTGCTGCCCTGCAGATCCCCAGGAACAGATGTTCCCCCACCCCACATGCAAATCCCTCTGCACCCCAGGGATCCTCGGGTTGTCTCAGGCCTACAAATACCCTTGTGCCTCCAGGCACCTGGGGGCTTTCTCCCCCTCACCCCCCTCCAGCTCTGGCTGTCCCCAGGGTCATGAGGTCCCTGCCGCAGGTGCTGTGTGGTCTTTCTACACAAGTCCCCAGATATCTTTGATGTGTCTTAGTCCCATAGATCCCCTCCTGGCCCAGTGTCCCTCAGCCCCTTCTTGGTCCAATAGATGCTCTAGATCCCAGCCATCATCTTCTGTCCTTGCACATGGGGCCAAAAACCAGAACTCAGTGCCCCACTGCCCAGCATGGTGGAGCAGTGCCAGCTGAAGAACATGCCCAGGGTCACCAGCAAGGCTGCTATCAGGAGGGCAGTAGGCCCTGGGGCTGCTCAGGGGCGATCCTCAGGCTGCTGTAGGGAGCCCTGATCTGCAGCCTCCCTTGCACATCCCTCGAGGTCCTGACTGGCAACCCTGAACAGGCTCAGTGGGTCACCCAGCTCATCCTCACCCATGGTGGGTGCCTGGGATGCTCCACAGGGTACAGAGGTGTCTATTGAAATTAGACTTTTATAGCATTGTGTTTGGTCATACGAAGTTGCAACTCTGTGAATTCAGAAAATTCAACTTCACTTCCTGCTAAAAAGACAGAAGATACAATGTTTGTCCAGAACTTGCCCTGCCACCGAAGTCCATGCCCCAGTCATTGCAGTACAAGGTTTGGTTCATTCCCTCTTCTGTGACTCAGAAAGAAAAGAAACTATGTCTATACCTGAGAGAGAATAGCAGGTGAATTAAATAGGAGGCATTTGTAAATTCAGCAGGGCGTAACGGCAGTTGGACCTCTGTCCGGGAGGAGCACCCTACCCATAGAAAGCAGGTTCAGAGCAAGAGGAAGAGCAGTGGGATAAAAGCTTGGCATAAATATGACTGCTGTCTCAGACAACTAGGGAGAGGCTGACATACCAATGAACCAAGGAGAGATATGCAAACAAAGCTAAGAGAACTGCAGCCTGTGGGCAAGCATTGACCATCCAACACTTGCTCCCTCTTGCACGATAACAGAGATGTTGAGCTGTCAAACAGTTGCTGGCAAGCATCTTCTCCATTGCAGCCTTATCCACTTCCACTGAACAGGCAAATTGCCACAGCCCCCAGCTCATCTCGTGCTTCACCCCAGAGTGCCAACAGCTTGGACAGGATGGTTGCTCTCCATACTGTGCTCCTTAGGCTTTGCCCCCAGTCTGTGGTGGTCCTCTGCACTTCTGAGCTTCGTACCCACACATGGGGTGGCCAGTGCCCAGCCCTGAGCCAACAGGTGGTGAAAGGCACATGCAGAGCTGGCTGCCAAGACCTACTCCTGGTCCTAGGACTCACAGGTGCCTCTGGCAGAACCACCACTGTTTCTGATATCTTCTGCCAGAATGGGTCTGCTGTACTTGACAGACAAATTCAGAGAAAAGCCATTTCTAGGCTTTTTAGGAAAAGCACATGGGAGCTGCCAGTCTGTCACTGAAAACAGCTTATAAGAAACAGAGCTGAAAAACTGCCAGTATTGACTTTTTTTTTTCCCCATATTTGCTACTTTATACAGCTGCAAGGGTGAGAAAGGAAGAACGCTGAGCTTGAAGCAAAACCAGAGCATTACAATGTTCTCTTTGAACATATCTCTGTGTTACTCTATTGAAACTCTTGCCTGGTCTACGTTTCAGGGTTTATATTTTTCTAAAGCTTGTATTTTAAGTCTCATTCTTTTCCTTTTCCTTTTTTTTTTTTTTTTTTTTTAAAGAAGCCAACCAACCAACTCATCAAAAGAAGACACAGGAAAAGCAAAATTCCCCTGTAGAGTTTTCAGCATTCAAAGCCCTAAATCTTGCTGAGAACCACAGAAATCAGCATTACAATACATCATTTTAAACAAGCTCTTTGCATCAAGCGATTCTGCAAACAGAGCAGCAGATATTACAGGTTGTATTTAGCCAGTTTCCTTATCAAAAAGCAAAGATAAAGCCTGGTTCTGTAACATAAACTACACTGTCTAGAAGAGTATTGTCTCTGTTAACTTTAAATTGACATTTGCCTTATCACATTAATGTTATTTCATCACTGTACCAAATTTCAATAGGGAAATATTCCAAGTTATCATGTTAAAATCCATATCAGTATTCCAAGTAGCACGTATGGTAGCCTACAATCACATCAGCTGAATGACCTGTCAGTTTCATGTCATTTTTATTTACTCAAATCATTCTTGCCTGAGTAATCCTTCTGTGTATATGTATGTGGCAAGGGTCACATAGGAAGAGCTCTTCTGCTGGGGTTTTCAAGTAGCAAAGTTATTGAGTTCTGGTGATGGGCTAAAGTAAGTACTTACAAAAAATCCGAGCCCCTTGAACTAAAAGAGATTATGTAGTTTGATATCTTATCTGCTGATCTGTTAGGAGCTGCCACTTTATCTTACCACCAAAGCAATACCATGGGGAATAATTTGTGTGGCAATGGATACAGATTAGCTGACTGAAAACACTTTCTTGAAATGGGGTCTTGGTAGGTGGCAGCCCTTGAAAGGTTTGCAGCTCTGCAGAAGTAGTAGTAGTAGAAGAAACTAGATGCTTGAGAGGCCTGTATCTTTCAACGTATATTAATTAAATGCAGATAGGATGATATATGCAGCTGCTAGTCCTTTGCCAAGAAAAGATTAAAGTGATGTTGCTTGTTAGAAAAATATCCCTCCTGAAGACACGGCATTTCTGTAAAGTTACAATGCTTGGGCTTACTTAGGAGGATTGGTTTTGGGTAGCAACCAAATGCAAGCTTTAAGCTGCAAAGTAATAATACTATAATGTCAAAAAGTGCTGAAGCTGGCATGATGTATGTGAGAGACATGGTTAACCTGTAAAATTCAGATACTGTAGCGCAGAAGGAAAAAACTAGATCAGGAAAGGCTTGAAAAATGAATGTGTAAAGGTGACAATGTATGTGTAGAAAGTATATATATGCTTTGATATGTTTCTAAATCTTCCCCTTAGCTTGCCACTATGATAAGTATATTAATTTGCAATGCCATGTTATAAAGATAAAGAGTACTAGCATGCCATGACAGGTCATGAGCTAAAGTGGTCTTGTGGCTATGATTTATCCCTTGATGGAGAGCAACTGCTTTGACTTAGTAATGAAGAGGTATTAACTCATGTCTCTGTTCACTTTCTGGAAGTTTGAGAGTTTGACAGGACAGAAATAATACAAAATACCTTGTTTAAACTTCCTTTGAAGTATACCCTCTGCTCTCTTGAATAGCCCAGCTCTTGCCCCATGCACCACAGACACCTTAAATATTCCCTGTCCTCACTGGTCAGGAGTTGGGTCTAGAAAACGCAATTCTCAGGCCCCTCTTACTCCCATCAGTCTTTGAGAGGGTTGAGGAGTCATTACAGCCAACTGCACAGCTTCCTTCCCTTTCCCTTCACTGTTGGTGATTTCAGTCAAAGTTTCATACCTAAATATCATTAAGGATCTGGTCCCAAATCCCAAGATGCCTCTTGAAAATTAACTTTTGAAACTGATGTTCAAGACATTGAAACATGCAGCAGGATAACCCTTCATTTTCCTCATAAAAAATCAAATCCTTCTTGATCTTCCTTTTTTAATCCCTGAGGTGGTTGATTTTGTTCCTTCCCCCCTCCTGCCCCCATCCCCCTCCCCGCTTTTCTCTGTTCTTATTTCAGAGAGCCTTAGTCCTGTTGCATTTTCTGGAGAGTGAATGTTCTGGTGTAGTAATGCTGCCTAATGTCTGTACCAAAGCTTAAGCAATCCCAAATATTTGCATCTGAGGTGTATGAGGCTCCTCATCTACATACTGTTTTAATCACGGTGCTATTTTCACAATCATTTTACTAAACCATTAAGAGAGAGAAAGAATCATTAAGAGTGACTCTCAGGAATCTGGAAAAAATCCCAACCTAAAACACTTGCAAAAAAACCCTTACAACATTTGTTTTAAATAAAAGGAAATTCTACCATGGCAATACTATGATTAAAATGCCATGAAAAGGCTTTAATAAACATCAGAGACATCTTAGGTATCTCTCGCTTTAATGACTGGTGATTAATTATCATATGGAGCTTATGCGGAATTTTATTTGAACAGATTAGAAATTCTGCCTCAGGCCATCAGACAATGTACTCCTGGTGCTGCACAAAAAGGATGTGTGCTAAACAATGACAGGATCTGATTCAAAATGCTGAAAGCAAGCCAAAGCAACTGTAGATGCTTGCTCTGTAAATCGTCCCAGGGGCTTCATCTGCAGGAGGAAATGGCAGGTTTGCAGTTGCCCCACAGCACAGCTGTACCAGTAGGCTGTGTGAGAGTTACGTGGTAGGCACAGAGGTCACATTTTAATTCTAGAGATTCTTGCTTCCTTTGGGTAAGGTTAGAGGATGCAGCTAAACATCCCTGTATCTGATTTGTGGCACCTCGCTTTTGAGAGACTGACAGCACATGCAAGTAATGCAGTAGTGCATACATTTGTGTTCACTAAAGCATCTCTCAAGCAGTACAAGAACTCAAACAGAGAAACTTAAGCACTGTTTCTGAACGATCTCGTGCAGGCTGTGCTATGCAATTTTCATACCTTGTCCTGAAGGTTATTTATTTATCAGTATTTTCTTTCCTAATTCTTCACTGACATTGTGCTTTACAACACTACCTGAAGTTTTGCAAAATACTCAGAATGAAATCAGCAAAATTCATATGCCAAATTTAGGGCTTAATCTGATAAATTGTGGGTGCAACTCATTTGTTTGCACACACAGAGACCCAGGAGCTATGCTTGGTCTATATAGACTTTTCCTCATTGCCACAAAACTTACAGAAGTCTCAAGTTCTAATTCTGCAAACCATTTTTTAGCCCTGTGAATATCAACACAAGTTCTTCTGTTTTCTTATCATGCAGTTTTAATGAGAAATAACCTTTAATCTTATTTTGAATTGGCAGGGTTCAAACTGTAGTTCTGTTCTCCCAAGTATTTCAGCAAAGGTTATTTTCTTAGTGTGGCATGCTCCCCTGGCTGCATCTCATCAGTCATCTTTCTTTCTTAAGAAAGATAAATAAGCTCTTAACTCCTTCATGTAACTAAAGTCTCTGTTAAATCATTTTGGCATATTAAGAATAGATCAGAACAGTGAAACTCTTTTTCCCCTCTGTTATGATCTGAATTATTCTATCTCTGCACCATTGACCGATGTGCCTTTTCCTTCCCTTAGGGCATTTTCAGTGTATTCTCAGTGTGATGATCTTTTTCTGATGGCAAAAAGCAATACCTTTTCAAAGAGAGGTCACTCTGAGGGCACATGGGCTATGTTTATGATATTTTACTTGGGGACATTTCCCTTTTGTCATTGGGATTTACAGCACAGTTAATATTTCTCCATATTTAATCTTAAGTGACTGACCAAATCTACATTCCTGGCACCATTTTTCCCTGAAGAAGAGAGCAAATGGTTACTGCTCGTGCTGCCCAGCTCAGGTCCTTCCAGATAGTGGATGTCAAAGGTACACAGCTGGTCCATGGGTTCTGCTCAGGACCTGCGCAGCTTGTTTGTAATCATGCTCACATACAAATAACAAATCCAACTGTTGCCTGATGTTGCACTTTCTATATGTTAACAGAGATTCCCCCACTCAACAAATTGCTCACTTGCCAGATGGTGTCACTTCTACCATGACTGGGCCGGTGGCATGACTTACCCTGCTATGGCAACCTCCCAGCCCATGTTGCCCTTCTCCTGAGAGGCATAAGATATTCCTGATCCTGACCCTGACCCATCCAGGGTCCACTAGGCCTCTAGTGCCATTGTGTAGATAATGGTGCATCCCCTTTAGTGATTTTTCACTCAATGGTTTTAGAGTAGGTAAGTGGAATATTTTGTTAGTCCAAAGGCTCAGTGAGTTTTTCTGCAGGGAGGCATTAGCCTGCACAGATATAGATAGCGCTGTCTCCCTCCTGCAGGTTACCAAGAACGAGTGAGCGCTTGCTGACAAAGGACAAGAAGCAGCTTATCAGTTACCCAATAAGGAACAAAGCTTTCCTCATATGAAGACTTCAGAAGTTTCATACATACGGGCACCTTACTCAAATACCATCAGCGAGCACTGCTAAAAACACCTGTTCTGTCTATGCCTCAGTCTGATGTGCAGTCACAGGACAGCAGGGTAAGAACCTCTTTGTCAAAGCAACCACTACAATCCAGCCCATCCCTCTTCTGTGCCTGGGATATCTGATGTAAAGGAATGATATCTGTGTATATATCAAAGGATAGGAAGGGGGCAGTGGTTAATAAGGATGTATTGGATAGTGTGGGACCTTAGCATGATATACATGGTACGGAATAAGGGCTGGAGAATGTGCTGATTTTAGCTGGGATACATAGTAGCTTGTATGGGGTTATGTTTTGGATTTGTGCTTGCCCTGGTTTTAGCTGGGATGGAGTTAATTTTCTTCCTAGTAGCTGGCATAGTGCTGTGGTTTGGATTTAGTATGACAATAATGCNGATATTCCATATTATATGACACCGTGCTCAGCAACAAAAAGCTGGGAGAAGAAGAAGGAAAGAAGATAAAGTTTGGAGTGATGGCATTATGTGTGATGGACCCTTCCTATTCTTTACCCCATCTGCCTGGAAGGGAGTGAGCAAGTGCCTTTGTGGTGGTTAGTGGCTGGCTGGGGTTGACCCATGACGCCTGGATATCTAGCTTGGATACTATGGTTTCCCTTTCCCCTCTAGATTTTCATCAAGGCTTTGCCCTGTAAGAGAATTGTTTGTTGCTGATGTCAACAGAGACAAAGCAGCCATGATAATTGCTTTATTCCAAGTACTCAGAGATACCTACCAATCTACTCTTGGCTTAGCACACTGAGTGGGCACAGCTGGTGGCTGACCTGGTGTCTGCACAATTACGAACATTAGGAAACTGCAATCCCTGTCTATAACTGTCAACAAACCCCTGAGTCTAATGTACAATCACTTTAGCTTTTAGCAGCACAAATGAACATAGAGCTGGTGTCTACTGCCAAACACCCAAGCAGAATTGCAGACTCCACTGGAGGATGCTTGGAAGATGTAAATGATCATATAGGAGCACCTGCTGCCATATTTCAGGCTATTGTGTGGCCTGTGCAGAGCCACAAAGCTTTCCATAAAGCTGTAGATTTACTGGGCTGTGGTTGTACCATAACACATAGCAGGGAAACAAGTGTCCAGTGCTTTGGATTGGGATGGAGCAGCAGATGATAAGCATGCCAGACACTATATTAAGATCAGCAATGAATGGTTCACAGCTGAAGCTTGTACCTTTTCAACCAAGACAGGCTGGAAAGTAGTAGCTTCCTTAGCATTATTATTAATGTTAGCCTTCCCAAGTACATCTACCAAGGTGTGTGACTGTGTAGTCAGTGTCACCATCTCTGGGCAGAGGATAAGTGTTCAGCCAAACTTTTCTTAAGCACTGGGCAGGAGACTGACTTTGGTTCTACTTGATACCTGGGGGATTTGCTTCAGTGAAGATGACTTCAGTGACTTCAAAATCTGTCCTGAAATGGCTTAAAACTGGCATTTGACCTATGTAAAAATGTGCTAGTCTGGGCAATATCTTTAGGCTCTAAATGTATTCAGATTTTTTTTTTTTTAACTGAAGAACTCTCAAGAACATCAAAATATATGTAAAGCTATTACCTTACAAGTGCATCCATCACATTAGCTCAGCAAGTGTTTTCTTCCAAAACTCTTCTTCCATATGTCAAAAGGGAATAGAGACCTCTGTAGCTGTAAGAAACTAAGAAAAAAGATCAATGCTTTGAATATCCTACTTTTCTGCAACATTTCCATAGCCTGTAGTGTTTATGCTTTAATGTGTGTTCACTGCCACTTTGTAATCTTGGGTTTATTCCATTAAAGGCCATGTCCTTCTCTTCTCAGAGGAAGCTACTGCTGTTTAGCCACTGTTTTTTGATGAGATTTATTCAGGTAGTCAGTGACCTTTCCTAAACCCCCTATTGATTGTCTGGAATGGCTTGGCATGACTAGGTGAAAATAGCTACAGTGTTTTATTGTTTCTAGTACTTGTTTATTTACCCGGTTATGCAATGAACTTATAGACTGGCTGGCTGATTGATTTAGTGCTGCTTTGTACTGCTACCGGTGTCCTTCTGGGCAACAGGACTGGAAAAGGACTTTCTGCAGCTGTGAGCTTATGCCAGTGTCCATGCATTAACAAATGGCATGTAAGGCATTTTAGTCAAAACCGTCCCTTGTAAGCCATGACTGTCTGTTTGCCCAGGGTTTGTGACTGCAAATCTAGGATTATTCATGCTGTAAGACTGCTAGCTGGCAGTGCAGAGAGTTACTGTTGAGACAGGCTTGTGTCAAAAGCAGTATAAACAAATCAGGGAAAATGTATTGTAAAACATAGTGAAAGAGCCACTCTAACTTCTGTAATTGCTATGTAACAATCTCTCAAAGAACAAAGTGGACACAGGACAAAAGCATGTCTTCCTCCAGCAATGCTTGTTTCTGGGATTATTCTGCACAGGTCTAGGAGAGAGAACTCGGCTAACTGTACGTAGTTGGAATCTATGGTCAAGTGTGACTGCAAAGTGTGTATGAATGGGGGAGACCTTATGTTGCCCTGGCAATCCAAGGGTAAACCAGTTACAATGATCCAGAAGACACAACATGTTTTCACCTCTGCAGCTAACTTGGGACAGCTGTCCCATATGAGCAGTATGAATCCTTTGACAATAGGTGAGTGAAGGTGAGGTCTGGGCTGTCACAGGGCAACAGGCCAGTCAAACACTGTTGTACAGCATGGTCTTCGACAGTCCCTGGTGTTTAGGAGCAAATGATGGCCAGTGGAAGAGCAGAGACCCATATGGAACAAAGGGAAAGGAAGGTGAGGAATAGTTACATTTGGGATCTGGGGAGTGGGCAATACTAAGCTTAGAGATGCTCATGGTCCTCTCTTAGGTCAGATGTCTTTTCTCATACTTTTAGGTAAGAAGTTATCAACTGACCACTCAAGAAAGAATAAGCTTTCTTCTAGTGACTCAGTCACCATGATACTCTGAAACGTATGTACGTGCACTGACCCACATCTCTTATCTGCCTCATGTCAATAAACACTAATGATGCAAAGCTTTGGATGGTGTGCCCGCAGGTACCATGTTACTCCTCTTGGCTGAAACTACATATGAGGGTAATTAACCACAGTGGGGTAACATTGCATCTGGGATGACTGATAAAATCATTCTTAAGGAGATAGATGATACCATCCCCTTAATGGTTGTAACAAGGAACCTTGAAACACTCAAGGGAAAATTTTCATTTGCCTCTTAGTGCTAATCAGGAAAAGAGAAGAACACCTCAGAGGAAGAATTATATCCTAACACAGGTACCTAGCTCCATCAGAGAAAGTCAAGGTCATGGCATCTGTGGAAGAAGCTGGTTTAGGATCATAGTTCAACCAGTGAAATCCAAGCAAGGACAATCCAAGTACAGGACTTCTGAAAAATGGAGAAGAAACCTACTGGGGTGATTTTGTGGGTCACAAGGAAAGTTATTTCTTCCTGATTAAAAGGAAGAGTCCTAAGGTAGAGTTAAGGGTGCAAACTATTTAGCAAAGTTAGTGACAAATGGACAATCTATCCAGAAGACCTGGAAGCACAGCAAAATGTTCAGGTGAAGAAGAGGGAGCTTCTGTCTGGACAGGTGAACAGAGTGGACAGCTGCATCTTTTAGTAAAGTGAAAAAAATAAGAAAAAGGGGATGAGGAGGTCTTCAGAAGGTGGAAATGATAGCCCTTAGTATTGGAACCACCCTAACTCAGAGCTGCAGTTCCACCGGGTGTCAGAAGACTCTTCACCTTCACTATTGCTCAGGTATTTTCTCATGCTCTCCTATATACACCACTCCTTAACAGGGATGTATAATGCATTTACTCTGTGGCCCTGTTTCAGGAGCTTCGGTTTCCAGTACTGGTGACAGCATGCTTGTCTCCTTTCTCTGATGAATGAAATGCAGAGCGGGTGCACCAAAATCAGACAAAGTACCACTTTGACACTTCTTCCCTAAGACATCTGTGTACTCATCCCTGTGAAGGTGGCTTTACAGCTGTCTTTCAAGGTCAAAACAACACTGAGGCAGGAAATGCCTCACTTTCTGGCTGGGAATAAATCTGAAGCCCAACTGACTTCCCAGGCTCAACATAGTCTGAGGGGCATGTCTCATGGGGACAGCTCAGTTTGATTCAGAGAAGTGAATTGGCAAGCAACCTGCACAATGCTGCTAACAACAGAAAGGAGACACCCTCAGGTATCTACTAAAAATAGATATGATCCATCAAACATAGGAATATGTGTTGTGCTGGGGCAGGTTCACATTTAGGGGGGACTGGTCTGTTTTGGAAAATTGTTGATATCATCCACACCTGATTCAGTGGCAAGTTCAGGTTATCACTAGGACATCTTTCCTTTTTCTTATGGAGATGCCCATTTTCTTTTCAGATGCCCATTTTCTTTTCATAGCCTGACTTAGATTCTACTCAAAAACAGTTTTTATACAAAGTGGTCATAACATTTTTTGCACTAATTTTTTTGCAACCAGTATTTATACTATTACACTTAATATCTGCAGCGCCACACTCCCCCTGCTCAGTGAACTGAATGCCCATAAAAAACTGAAATATGCTGCTTGCATTTCTAAAAGAATGAAGTTAGGACTCTCGCTCTGCATCACCGAGGTGATGTTCTCCATTTTCCTTCAATCTGAATCTGTAACAGTGCATGCACTGCAAGTGATGGAAATGTTCACAGAGTTAGTCCAGGCTGGATTTAAGGTTAAGTCATCAAAATGGGCATAACTTATATACCAGAATAGTCCTGAGCTATTTCATGTGAGCTTCTGAACTTTTGGCCTTTTCTGTCAATATGGTCCTAAAATCCATTCAATGCACATGGGAACACCAACTGGTGTCCCCCACAGCTACTCTCCTCACACCCAGGAAAGCATCAGAGAAAGGATGATGCTTTTGATGAAGAGATGTGGGTGGAAGTAGGCTGGAAAAGACTCCTACTTAAAGCACATCTCTGGCTGAAGTGTTGGAAAGGTGGTCACTAAAGAGTGCAGAAAGACACCATGTCCTTTTAAAAGATTGTAGCTTCTCTGAAAGGCACATCAGTTATTGAGAATGGGACCTGACCTAACCATCAATTTTTTGGCCATCTATGGACTTTTAATACATCACAGGTTCTGCCTGAGATGCTCAGTTCCTTCCTCCCTTCCTTCCTCACTGTGTTGCTTGTATCTGTTACACTGGCAGCATGACAGGATTGCCTCTTCCTCATTGCTGGGCACAGTAGGTCACAGTGTGATGAGCCCATCAGCTATGTGGAAATGGGAAGACCTAGGGAGAGAGGCCATAATGCTCAGTCAAGGACTGTGCCTGGTGGCAGGGACACAAGCGTGTCATCGTAGGAGGCCCCTATGACAAGGCATCCTCAACATGGAGATCTTCACCTAAGTCATGGGACCAGGCGCACATGTGGTTTCATCACATGTTACTACGATTCTGTGTGTAGTGGATGTGCTCCAGCCAGGCATCCCGATGCATCAAGTTTCACACTGAGAGGAGAACAACTTGAGAGATCTCCAGTTACTATTGTTAGTAAATACCTAGATGCCCACCCATATGCATTTTCATGCCAATTGATCTCAATCAGCATCTGAAATTCCAAAAAAACCCTCATCTCCGGGTTCTTCCCTGCACTTCGATCTTCAGACAGCGCATGGTCACAACAGGTCTGGCAGTGCAGTCATGGCTGCAGAATGCATACGCCAGAGGTATCAGTCATCTGCAACTTCTCAAGCATGTGCCTTTACAGTGCCACTTCCAGTCTTTCAACACTGGGTGGCACCAAGAATATGAAGAATCAAGGCCACGACTCTAGCCTTTCCGTGTTCAAAGGGAGTTGTGATCCTGGGAGAGGTGAGGTGCTATCAGTTTATTTGTTTATAGTCTTGACACAGTGAATGTAAGAAAAACATTATTCTAGCAAGAGACCTCAGGTAACAGTAGGATTAGGAGCAGGTGAGGATATAAGATAGGAAGAACTGACTATAAACTTTGATGGCTTCCACTGTGGATCTATTTCAGCCAAAAAAACCCCCACCTGCGGTTAGAGGGTTTTTTTAATCTTGTTGTCATGAATAAACCCTCTCCTCAGGCACAGAAAAAAAGAGACAGAAAAGCAGTGGACAGGTAGCTCCAGTCCCAGGCTCTGTGACAGTATTGTCCATGTTTCAGAGACTGCTGGAGCCACGAGTGTCCCTTGCAGCTCGCCTGCTCCCTCCATCTTCAGCTGCATTGCCCTGTGCACCAGCCAGCAAAGCGGGACCCAAGCGAGAGGCAAAGCCCCTCCAATCAGCAAGTTGCTCTTCCTCACACCTCATTTAACGTGGGATGCTAATGGCATTCCTTTAGCAAATAAGGCCAAGTTCTTTAGGAAAAATGCTCTGCATGCAATTTTTTTGTGGGAGCTTAGAGACAGAAGTTTCTAGATGCTGAACTGGAGGAAAGCCATGTGCTCATTATTGATTTCTCATTGCTGGCTATGATAAATTCCAAGAGCATAGCAACACAAAGCAGAAAGTCATGGAGGAGGTGCTGTCTTATGAAGTACTTTGTATGCCTTCCCTAACATCTGTCACTTGTGACCAATGCCACTGAATGCAGTTATCCAATAAGATGCCAAACTGTCAGCATTTCATTAAAATATGCTGCAGGGAGTAGTTCAGTAAACTACTTAGCATGCCAAATGTATAGTATGTGCCAACATATTTATCGTATAATGTTCTTAAGAGCTGCAAGCCTCTGTTCATTGGGAGTAATCAATTCCATTTTCGTATGCAGTGGACCTTGAACCCTGCTCTGCACTCACATTGCAACAATTTAATTTTTTCAAAGGACGATCAGAGTATGTAGATGCAGTACCTCTACCAGGAGCTCTGGCAGTAAGCTTTATTGATATTCTGGACTAAAAAAGCCCCACAGATTTCTGCATGCTGTGGGAAGGATCCAAAAATATGTAATAAAAGCATGATTAGTACAGCATGGAACAAGGTGAGGAGCACATGTTGCTGAACAGAAATAAGGTCTTGACAATGTAAAAGCAACAAAGCCAAATAAAGTAATTCAGCAACAAGACTATTAACTTCTCCCTTATTGCAATATGAAATAAAGGCCAGTTATGTTTTTAGTGGAGCTGAAAGAACCTTCCCAGTGACTGGTAATTAATAGTTTAAGGAGACCTTCAGTCCCCTGTTCAACCTTTGGATGGTCTCGTTAGACATTGTCAGTTTCTGGGACATGCAAATCCCGTGTGTCAAAAAGCACTGGTTTTCATACACTCAGTGACCTTTCTCATCTCTTCTTTCCTTTCTGTCTGACTGCCCCAAAGTGCTTACAGAGTCTCTGTTCCCAGGCAATTACTTGTTGAGCAGCTCTCCCACAGCTGAAATAATGTCTCTCCTCTGATACTGAAAGCTAGGCAGCACTTCGTTAAGCCAGGACTTGTGTATGTGTTCAGCAGCCCTCCATGACCCCTCTCCATGGGAAGCCTGGCTCCTGAACCTTAGGGTTTTCATCTTTACTAGGTATAAGATGCTGCCAAATAGCTGTAGTCAAACCTCAAGGCCAGCAAAGGGGCATCAGCATGTTCCTGAGCCTTGTGCCCCTAGCCCTTCCCATCCGTGGCAATGAGGTCCAGCGCCCCATTTCCCACATCTCTTGCTGGGGCAGACGGAAGATATCTGTGGTGTTACATATCTCTTTAAATCCTGAAATGCCATTCTGGCTCTATAGCAACACTAACAGGCATCATCTGTTTTTTTATAGCTGGGAGGCTCACAGAGGCCCTACTGCAGTGTTTTGCAGCTACAGTTAAACAATTCAAACCTAGAAATGAGTCCAAGGTAAAATCTCATCTGTTGCACCTCTGCTCCCAGACCATGCTCCTGGGGGCTTTATTTCAGATCTCAGTGAGATCTATGAGAGCTTTACAACCTTGAAATTCAGGCTGCATATTAGGATCCCAAAAGAGGATGTGGAAACCCAGCTCTAAGCTTCAAAAATCGATAAAATAGAACATGTAGAACATACTGACACACCAAGACTTCCTGAGACTGTGTATACATACAAACATCCTCACAAAATCAGACAAGGTTTTTTTCCCCCAAATGGGTGTCTTCTCAGGATGAACTTGCTGAAGGGGAAGGTGTGGGGAGGAGTGGAAGGGAAGAAAGGAGGAAGCCCAGGAATAAATTCAATTTAAGTGTGCACGAAGGAGCAAGGAAACTGTAAACATATCCAGAGTGATTAAAGGTAACTGAAGCAAGGGGTTTTTAAAGATACGAAACTCACCAGCTCTGCCAAGCAGAGCTGAAGATGAATAAAAACTTATGAACTGTGTGAGAGAGTTTGCTTCGTGCTTGTCTCTCCTGGCACTGCTGTCTATTCCCCTGAGGAAAATGGGCTTGTTTGCTGCTGTAGGGAAGATAGTGGCCTAGAGCGCTACCTGGAAAGCAGCTCCTGTGCTGCTGCATAGCCCTGATGTATATGGAATAAAAGGTTCTCTTTAACTATACACAGGGCTCAGAATGGCCAGACTGCATGCACCAGGCCAGATGCTCACAGTGTTTACTACTTTGCCCATGCTTACAACATCCAAGCCCAAATTGCAGGTATTTAGTGTCGTAGTATTTAGCCCTTTCTCCCTCTCTTCACCCTATGCTTTGGATGCACTGGCCTGGCCCTGCAGCTGGAGGATACATGACAGTGATACCTTGTGGGCAGCAAGGCACCACAGCTCCTTCCCTGAGCTGAGGGTGCAGGCTCAGACCGTGGTTGTTTGGGGGAGAATATTTGAGCAGTCAGCTCATATTACAGTCTTAATCTCAGCAGAAATGTAATGAATAAATTCTTCTCCTACTGCATTATGTAAATCATTTTCTGGGCTGTGTCAGCTCTTCTGCAAGTGAGAGCTTGTTTTAATCACTCGAGAGAGGATCTGACTGACACAGAGGCAGATCTGCTGAATATAGGAGTGCATAATCTGGTAGAGTTGCTTTTCAGAGCAAAGTTTTCAGACTTTTTCTTTTATTTCCACCTATTATTTTGTTTCATACCTTCAATACAGCATGACAGAGTCAATGCCTGGGGAAGAAAAGGCTTTGTCAGACTAACAATACACTTGAAGGGTTGTGTTTACTTCACACATATTACAAGACCACAGTGAGACTTTGGTCATACACTTCCTGCACAGTTTTTAACAGGGGAATTGATGTTTGGCAGTTCCATTTAACTGGTATTTTTGCTGATAATCATAGAGCCTGTTAGGATAATAGGTTGCTTATAATCATGCTGCTTACTGGTGTATCTGTGACACTGTATAACACACAGTTTCCATGTCTTTAGTACAGTAATACATTCCTTCTTCTCCTTTCCTTTCCTTTCCTTTCCTTTCCTTTCCTTTCCTTTCCTTTCCTTTCC
>VZTL01043782.1:0-53793 GCA_013400535.1 Scopus umbretta | reverse complement strand
TTTTTCCCATTTGAGCTGTGATTAATGGCCGTGTCAGACATCACAAAGTGAAGGATGCAGTTTGTGAACACCCCTGTGTTGACTTCAGGACAAGATGGTAGAGAAAAGGAGAAATTTCTGGTATTTTCATGACTTTTTCCCAGCTTTTATACTGTCACAGGCACTTTATCAATGTATTTCTTTCTTAGCACAGGGCAGAGGACACAGAATAGGAGACAACACAGAATAGACACATCAGTTGGACTGTTAATGTGTGCCCAGAGTTAGTTGAGGGCTTTTGTTTTCAAAAGAAGTGGACTCCAAGAGCCTTGCCATATAAGCAAATCCACCAGGAAAGGCTGAAGACAGTGGTCAAACACTGTCAACCACTGACTGTTACCACTGAAAATGGTCAACCACTGTTCAACCAAGTGATGTTGTAAAAGTCTCTCCTAACACAAAGACAATTCACATGGCTTGACTTTCAGCTAGAGGCTAATACAGAAAAAAAAAACATTAATGAGTCTCAGGCACTATTGGGTTTTGGGCCATATCTTGTGCTGTGTTGTGGTTTGAGATTTCCATTCAAAGCCTGATCAAGCCATAGCTGTGGAGTTGGGTGCTCATGTCTCCATGATCCTAGTCTCTACCCAGAAGGCCGAGACCTTTAAAGCATGGCTGAGAGAACTGATGATAAGTACTGCTAAATACAAACTGGCCTTTGGTTGTCTCCAGAAACATGACCCTGAGTTCCTCTGCTGCTAGTCCAGCATCAAAGGGAGCAAAGGCTGTGACAGTTGTGCATAAATCACTGTTCCGTGGTACAGAGAGGGAGAGAGGAACAAACCAAGAGCTTTCCCTGCTTTCTTTTAAAACACATTTAGATTAATCTTTTAAGTGTCTAATTCTACCCTGAGTAGTTTATATCAATAGAAATACATTACTGCAACCAGAATGCACACCAGACAACCCACAAATACATTCACACACAACATATCTTGAGATGCATAATGCAATTTCTTCACTCTTCTGTGTGTCCCCAGCTCCCAGTGTGTCAGAATTACCTCTTGGCACCCTGCTTAGTGATAATAAATCAGGCTCAGATGCTATGATCCAGAGCCAGTGAGCATCCTTGGTACATAGCTTGCTGCCAACCCATCCTCTATTAATCCAAGTGTTCACGTGTGTGTGTATTTGTAGTGCCTCATTTCTTAATGAAGTGAGTCATTAGGAAGACAGACAGATGAAATCCCAGCAAAATAATACCAATTAATTTTCCTACCCCTTTTTCCAGTCAAAGCATGGTATAGTGCATCTTTCTTTGGTGTGACCATCACCTTGTTTTGTTAGGTACTATATAAAAGCAAGTACAAAAAGCCTCTGTCTCAAACAAATAACAACCTATGTATAAATTCAGAGGCAACACATGGTAGAGTGAAATGGCAACATCAGGCTGCCAGGAAGGGTTCTTGGTGCATGGCTGCCTGCTCATTGTCAAGATTTCTGTGGCATAACAGCAGAAGAGATATTTATACAACTTATTGTTTACAGCATAAATAGCTGGTGATGATGAAAGACCCCCAGAGACCTTGTAAATTAAATCACACTGAAAAAGACCCTCTGTGAAGACCATAAGCTGGCAAAAGCTTATGCCATGTATTCTGATCCCTTTCTTTAAACAGAAAAATATCTTCCTAACTAATGGCTGATGGTATTGATATAATTAAAGGTTTTTATATCATCAAACTCAAGTCTGCCCAGAAGGCTTTGATACATAGGAGTATATATACAGACCAACACACACCTTTACAGTGAGTGAAGACACCAAACCTCTCTCTTGTACAAGAGTGTCTGATGGTTTGATCCTTAGTCCCAGGAAGTAGCCAAACAGTTAGAGCTAGTTCCTAGCAATGGAAGAAATTTTAGAAACAAGGCAACATAAATCACTAGAAGACAAATGACGATGGAAAGTTTGGGTTTTCCCTTTGTCTTTCTCCTCTTTTTTTCCTTCACACACTTTATTTCAGGGAATTGAGAAAAATAAAATTTCATCAGCCAAACAGAAGGCATCTCTGGTGCTTGTAAAGATGCCATGGATCGCAGCAACTGGTGAGCCATCCCCTTCAGGATGTGCAAGGGGAGCTGAACGCAGGGAAGGTTCTTCATCCGGTATTCTGTCTGCTGTACACCATGTTTGCTATGGGCATATTATCATGTTCTGTATAATCCTCAATGTTCTTTCAAGAGATACTGTCCTTTATCATAGAAGACAAAAATGACATCCATTTTTCCTGTGATCAGAAGCACAAAAATATCATTCAAAATGAATCATGAGACATCTATTTGTGAAATTAATGCTAGCATGTTATTAAAATTTTTGTTTTGTTTAGGTGATTAATTTACCTATGTTACATGGTATACAGGTATGGTAAACAATGGGTTCTCTCTCTTGCAATATTATTTTCTGATCATACTTTCTAAGAAGTCTGTAGATTGGCACATATGACATCTAAATGTGCTTCCAGAGATAGACAGAGGGAGAGACTTCCTGAACAGAAACTTCTTGGCCATTCCTACTTCATGGAATATGATACTCCAAAAAGACGATCCTTGAACCTGACTGCAAATGTTAAAAAAAAGAAAAAAAAACCCTAAACAAAAAAACTAAAACCATAAAACAACAAAAAAGACAAATTCAAGTTTTTAGGGATCTCAAAGGCCATGGAAGTGAATCTCAAGAACAGGACTTGATGTGAGTTTGAAGAGGCTCTGGTTACATGCTGACCTTCCTGACAAACATGCAAGGTAAAAGTTGCAAGGTGCAAGACTGGCATTTTGTTATGATGACTTTTATTTGGTGTGGTATAAAACAATACTGGGAAAAATTATGATAAATAGGAGCATATTAGTAAGCAAATACTTCTTATAACTCCTCACACAAACAAAGAATAACAGTCTTGTAGAAGCTGCAAAGAAAATACATGGCGGCATTTTTCAGAACAGCTGGTTTTGGAAGAATTTAACTACAAACAGTACACAGAGATGAATTTAGTAGGATGACTCAGGGGGTCTTAAACTTCACCTACTGTCCTCCTCTTTGCTCTCTCCACTAGTACTGCTTGCCTGCATGAGCTTGCTCTGGACCAGAGCACATAGGCATCCCTCCTCCCTTTCGGTGTCTCTCTGCACATGATAAATGAGCTTTGGCCCATTGAAGCAAGTGGAAAAGCTCTTGTTTCAAGGTGATTTGGACTGAGTCCCTTGACTATCTTTGCAAGAGAGCTCTCCTTGAAGAGGCTCACAAGGAAATGGAATCTGCCCTTGCCTCTCTTCTCTTATCTGCCTGTTGGACCAAATTCTAATAATGCGTAGACATAAACCCTTGGAAGCTTCCATATGCAAGTTTTACAAGGAAATGCAGTCCTGCATGGTCCACAGACTTGCCTACTTGCCTACGGGTTTTGAGCAGAATTGATTCAGATCTAAACTGAAGGCTCTCCCTGTGCCTATTAATCACCTTTCCTCACGCAGCTTTTTTGCAGCTGCCACTACATACACTCCTTGGGCACCAATCCACCGTTTCCACCTCCCAAAGTTGCACCATAATCACTAGCACTGATTTTTTATCCTAGGTAGTAGGACAAATCTTCTAGGGCAGCTATAAATGATAACTAACTTACGCAATTATCCTGACACTTCACTGCACTCTCAGTCAGTTGACTGCTGATTTAGATTACAATGATACTTTAGTAATGTTCAGATCAATCAGCTTTCTGCCCAATATATTATTTGTATCTTTGTGTAGACAATAAAACCAGATAGAGCCACTGTGATCATCTATTCTGAAGTCTCTGAGTCAAGCCTTGAGCCCCAAAAGAACTACATCATATATTGTACGAAACCATTCTATGTTTGCAGTGATGGATAACTTAACTGCAAGCCTTGGGAAGCTGCTCCAGTGTTACTGAGAAGAGTGGCTAAGATCAGATGGTTCTGTGTGGAAAAAAAACCTTATGAATTTGTAATTACTATGTAATTTGAAACATGTCTAAAAAGAAAGATAAAAAGGAGGCATTCACATGCATGGGGAGTAGCGTATAAAGAATGCAGATTTCCTTTTATATCCCTATTACTGTGTTTGATCCTCTCCAGCTTCTGTAATTGCCCTCTGTGCAATTATCTTCAACACAATACAACATCTTTTAAGTCAATGAAGACTAAAATTGTATTGTAATACAGTGGCTGCTTTGTCTCCAGTAGATCTTTAGTAAATTTGTGGTCAGCAGCAGCACTACTTGGTAAATAATATAAACCTATGACAGGTTTGCTCATAGCAGGAAAAGCCTCAGGGCAACTGAGGTGTAAGAAACAGCTCTGAATGAGCAACTGAGATGGAGGGGGCATTTAAATAATTAATTTCCTTTTGATAGGATTTTCCTGCTGCAGTGGCAGAAAGGATAAACAATTAACAACTGAAACACTTTCTTGCCTGTGCTGTCCCTGACTATGAAATAATGGGCTTTACTCAAAGAAGGGAACGGCACTCAGACTATCCTCATACCTCATAAGTGAAGAAGACCTTCCTTTATAAAGAAGGAGGAAAAGGGAGGTAAAGGGGCTATAAGCTCCATGCACAGGAGGGTGTGGGATGAGTTGGGCTGTTTTCCTGCTGCTTACTGTTTCTCCTTGGTGCTGTGGCAGAAGTAGAGTGAAGTGTGAGGCTATGCCCAGTGGGACCGCTCTGGGGAGAAGGAACACATGCAGGCAGGTACCGCCACTGAGGATGGGGTGACACCATGGCACATTTGCCACCTGTGAGCTGACGCCTGCCCATACCAGCCATAGTGCTCAGCTTCTGCTGCGCTGCTTCCAGAACATCCCTGGGCAATTGATGTCTTCCGGGAGTGGGGCTGGAGTAAGGGTTGGAGGTGTTTCAGACAGAACAATAAAATAGATGGAAATGAAAAGGGAAGCAGAGGCAGGTGGATGGCTCAGCTGCAGTGTGAACATGCTTCACAAAACTTACCAAGTGCAACCGGTAGTAACA
Source organism: Scopus umbretta (assembly GCA_013400535.1). Classification (NCBI taxonomy): domain Eukaryota; kingdom Metazoa; phylum Chordata; class Aves; order Pelecaniformes; family Scopidae; genus Scopus; species Scopus umbretta. Next base: position 48,767 of record VZTL01043782.1, on the reverse strand, counting down.
GGCAGCAGCAGCAGCAGTCTCCAGTGCGGGCCTGCCTGCCTAGTCAGTTGCGATGCACATGGGAGTTAGTCACACGTCCGCTGCAGAAGGCCACGTACATTAGACAGTGTTCGCTTATGTAAACAGGAGATATCCGTCTCCTTTAAATACAAATTGTGTGAAACTGTAGGATATCATCCAAAAATAGGATAAGCCCAAAAACTGTCTTTTGAATTGTCTTCTGCTTGATTTGAAACTGGGGGAGGAGCAGTATGCTGTGCAGCAAATGCCTTTTGCTGCAGAGACCTACAGAAAACCGTTTCATGACCCATTTATACAAATCAAACCACATGGCAATACCCAGCATTTTCTCCTAACACTGTTAATTAAGAAACTGTTTTGACCATTCACTGGGTACCACTTAAAAAAAAAAAATCCTCATCTCTTATAAATGCCAGGCTGAGGACTATTAATATCTTCAGTTTACTGTTGCTACCTAACTCAATTTCATCCTTATCATTCGCTTTTGGGGATTTGCTTAAAAAAAAAGTCAGGAAAAGAACAAAGTACATTAAGGCACATGGTTCGGAATAAGGCTAAGAAAACATAATAAAAAGTATTGAGGAGAAATGCAGACCACATACGTGTTTGCAGTCTAGCAGTATATAACTGAATGGTAGTCCTGGTTTCTTTAATAATGCATTTACAGCAGCCATTACAGAAAAGCAACACATGCGCACATGCACAAACGTACACAACACACACACACGCACTACAAAATCACCCTCTGAAAATCAGCCCAATTTGAAGGAACTGGAGCTAAAGAGGGGGAGAGGTGGTCCAAGAGAAGAGAAACTGTAAGAACTGCCTGAGTTTGCCAAATCTTGATGGTGCTTTTCTGGCCATAAGTCTCTGGTCTTTGCCTGACTATGACAGAACACCTTTTGAACAGTGTTTCCAATTTCTTCCACAACTTCAAAGAGGATGTTCTGGGCAAAAATGGACAGAACTCTAATTTGTTTTCTGTGAAATCTGGAAAACTGTAAATCTGGAAGAGGAAAGTATTTTGGGGCATCTTCCAGGAGACAGACATACTTAGCTCAGCCGTGCCCAAGAGACCTTTATATGGTTATGACTGAATCCTTCCCCAAAGAGGAAGAGAAGAAGCAGGACCAGGGTCTAAAGAACCCAAGAGACCTTTATATGGTTATGACTGAATCCTTCCCCAAAGAGGAAGAGAAGAAGCAGGACCAGGGTCTAAAGAACCAGAAAGAATAGCACATGAGGTCATGGGCAAGGGAGGGATGATGGGTGGTTCAGTCTGGGGAGGAGGAAGAAGGCAGGGAGAGATATTAGGTGGGGTGACAGCACAGGCTGTTGCAGTGGAGACACACCTGGGGTGCCTGTGTGTGACCCTGGGGGGCCTTTGTCACTGGTGTGTGTGGGGAGCACTCACATCTCATAGGGGGTATGTGAGAGTAGGGGAGCCCTCATTGCCAGGAGAGGGGTCAATGCCTGTGGCCCATGTGGCCTCTGCAGAGCAACTGTGTACACTGTGGACTTAGAGCTTTGGGCAATTAGTAATGAAGGCTATTTTGAAATCCGTAGGTGTTTATTTACATTTCATAGGCATCTAGTGCTCTGGTTTGTCTGTCATATTACTGATATTGATCCTGCATGCACAGTTCACTGATTGCCAGTTAATTATATGTTATTAAAAAATCTAAAAATTGCTTTGATCCTGGTTTGATTTAAACCACAAACTGAGAAGGTTTTCCCTGTGGCACAGGATAGAGGAGCTCTTACAGAAACAGAAAAGGTACAAGTTGCCCTAGCGCTGTCCCAGCTCTCACGCAGAACTTGGCAGGGACAGCAACGCTGAGCACCTGGAGCCACAGACAACCCACGAGCAGCGTGAGGACAGATCCCAGGCTGAGGGGATGTTATACAAGTTGGGGTGAGGCTGCAAGAGGGAGAGAGACACCATGGTTCGCTGGGGTTGGCTGGGACCAGCCACATGCCCACAGCTCCCTCCCAGGAACCATTCTGAGAGTCCCCTTGGAGGAGTGTGGTGTGGACCTCCCAGCTCTTGCACGCATGCAGAAATTTGTGTCTCAGACCCGTATCTTGTAAATTGCTTTCAATCTGCACCAGGGCAAGGACAGACAGCCATGCTGGGGGAAACATTTCTTTCACTGTGTGCACTGTGCTGTGCTCTAGTGAAGACAAGTACGGACCATTGTAGCTCCACTGGTCCGGGTGGGCTCTGTTACTCATCCTGTGATGGGATGACGTGGTTGAGAAGACACCTGCTTTGCATTCATACCCATGATCCAGATGGTGGTCCATTTAGGTCAGTTGGGATTTTATCTCCTCCTTGGGCCCATATGCAGTCCTCTAGTCCAGATTGCAATGCTAATTCACTTCTTATGAAGTAGCAGGCACCCCTAATGTGCTCAAACTGGTTTCATGGAAGGTTTTAGTCAGAGCATGATGGAAGCTTGCAGGCACACACTAAAGGCAGGCATGCTTCAATGAGATAAAAAAATGGGTGCCATTCCAGGGGTTGTGCTTGCAGCCCCCTTTTCAGTCATTCATCACTGAAGGTGTCACCAGACAACTTGTCTCCTTTCTTTGGCTGAAATGAGTGAACACGATGAACAATTCTGCGCATGCTGGGCCTGAGAGAAGCATTTCAGTAAACTCTACCCAGTGCTGACAGGACACAACTGAAGAGCCCACTGTGTGAGCTGGCACTGCTCCTCCTGTGCACCTTCTGCAAGCAGCTGCAGGGATTGCTGTGAAGTGAGAAGTCATTTTAAAATGAGGTAAGAAACACATTTCCCTCTGGTTTCTGCAGGTTCCCTGGGTCCTCAGGCTAGGAGCACTGTTCAGCTAGATAACAAGGTACTGCTGGCTGTAGGGGCCCATGCACTGCTCTCACAGCAAGGGCACGGACAACTAAACAGCAGAGCAGCCACCAACAGCTCTTTGAAAACTTGCAGTGTCTGGGAGGGAAAACTCAAAGGAGTTTGTGTCTATCGAGTGTTTTCTGCCCATTTCATTTTAGTCTGTCACAGCTTGAAAGGCAAAGACTGTGCTTTGGTTTGCATGTCATGAAGGACTGGCTTCACTTTTTCCTTGGGATAAATCTCCAGTCAGGGCAAAATAACTGGGCTACACCACATTACAGAGGACCTGTGTTGCTGCACCATCTCCATAGCCTCATAACCCACGCTTCACCTTGCTTTTGTCCTACAGCTTTATTTCTGTGAAGAACTTACATGCAGATTACAAGCTGACATTTATAAGACTACAAGTAAAATGCATCTTTATGTGTCTTTGAATGCAAATGCTTCTTCCCCCAGTCACCCACCGATCTGAACCAGTGCTCAGCATTAGAAAGGACAGGAGTTTCCAAAGCATCCCACACAAACCAAGAGTTGAGGAAGGGAGACAGACACACAAAAGCCTAAGAGCAGCCACATGCAGAAGGGCATAATGGAAATGTTTGTGACAGTTGGATAATGAATAACTAAGCTTTTGGAAAAAAAAACATTTTTACAAGTTGGATGGTGAAAATGGCCTCAGCAATATTTTCCCCTCAGATAAATCACTCAGTGCCTTGGGGTAAGTAGCAGTTATGCTCACTTCTCACCACACCAAGGGAAATGGCATAAGGAGGATGCCCTGCTCACTGGGTGAGGGTCAGGGGAGCAGATCAGGCTAGGGTTAGGGTTCAGGCAATAAAGGCAACATGTAACTCCTGCAGGTTGGTACTCCTGTCCACAGATGTCCCAGTTTCTACAAGCCTGATGCCTGCAGTGTTTGTTGGCCTACAAGGCCAACAGACACTTGAACCTAGTGATGATTACATGGAGATAGAGAAGGCTCTTGGGCAGCTGTCATCTATCACACACTTCAGACAGAGTGGGGGAAACATAGAAACTATTAGCTGAGCAATAAGGACTTTTTCTGCTGAGACAGTTCCACCTCAGTGGTAATGACTGTAGCAAATATGTAAAAAGATTCATTTACAAACAGCAAAGCCTGCAGGGTAGATCAACAGTAGCCCTGACTAAATGGAGTTAGTCCCTCAAGAATGATGCTACAGGCTCTCCTGTAGTTCCCTGGCCCCCTGTGGTGTGGGGGTACTCCCATGGGCACACAAGACTCCGTGTGGTGTTGGGACCATTGAGGCCATACACCTGTGGGGTTTATGGGATCAACAGTTGATATCCACAAAACAGGAGTGGGAGTCTGTGTCTGATCTGGTCTCCATATAGCTAATAGGGAGAAACAGGGCCACAGGGATGCAATTTGTCCTGTTCATACCTTTGAGAAAGCATAAAAAGAGGCCCTGTACTCTGCAATCTCTCTCATCAGGTAAGAACCCCACTGAGCTCCAAAGGGATCCTGGGTTGCAGTTGCCTGCCCTGTAGATATACAGGCTTAGGGAAAATGAACCTTTGGGACCCCATACGTAAAACAAAGTGGAGGAGCCATGCGCACTGTGCATGCATGTTCATGTCACCCACCTGGGTCATACAAGACAGCTGCAGCATCTCCACCTTGGGCTAACACCTACAGCTGTGCCTGTTCCTCCTTATGGGTAGTCATCTGAAAATCACTGGAGACAGGGAGGAGGCATGAGGAGGAAGAGGGAGATTATAGTAGTTGAGTAATTTATTCAATGAGATTCATGGAATTTGGGGACTAATACATTCTATGAATAATATTTTCATTATTTTCCCAACTCCAGCACTAACAGAAGATCTGAATAATGATTGAAGCAAACACTTGAATTACATGATAATGCTATTGAACTTTGGAAGCATATATTACATGAAGAGAGGGGACTCTAGTTCTGCCCATTGCCAGTTTGATGTAGATGTTCTCAAAAGTGGTGAAATATGTATTTGACACTTTGGCCTTTCCTCATAGAAAGTTTGCACTCAGATTACCTGACAATAAGAATCAATCAATCACTCGCATGCTGTTTCTCTCCCAGAAAATTGCTAACAATTGCTTTCTTTCAGCACTTCAGAAATTACATCCCTAGAGATGGCAGACCTCTCATCTTTACAGTCCCCTCTCACCACAGGGTAGTATGTCCTTGCGTCCGGGAGGGAAACTCGTTCCTCAGGGGCACTGTAACCTGCCACTGCTCTGCAGCAGCATGTGCTGACAGCCCCCGACATTGCACCAGCTCTCAGCAGTTGCAGACAGATCGTATGGGGATGCCAGCAGGCTCTCCCCATATCTCATCCCTCCCAATACCTCCTCACCATTGGAGGTGCCTGACAAACATGGACTCTAGACAAAAAGGCAATAAGATTAACTGGTCCCTGTGAAGTTTGGCCATGAAGTCCAAGCTGCAGTCAGATGTGCTTCTACAGGTTTTCTGCTGCTGTTCCCCAACCGTTGAAGGCCAGAGCCACCAATTTCAGCATGCAGAAGCTAAGGGTCTGTTTCCAAACTGCATGAAGTACTTCCTAATAAAATCGAAACAATCTAAGACATTATTACTTGGGTAGATTTTAGCCCTCAATGAATTATAATCTCCTCTTATCTTTGGCTTAACAGAGGAGCTGGAGAGTCAATGGACACTTCCCATCTAGCCTAAGAAGCTGTGGATGAACAATAATATGTCTGTATATTACTAGCCAGAGCAGATTTAATGACTCCGAATAACATGGGACCTACTGCCTCTCCTGCTATACTGTGAATAAGGTTCATTTCTGAAACAAAAAGATGACCTGAATTCCTGGTATCAGTTCACTGACACCAAATGCACAATACCCTTCAACACCAGTGGTGAAAGATCACACTAAAGAAAAAGAAAAACAGCCAATAATTTCCAGCCTTCAAAATCCATGATCTAACTGATAACTGAGCTTGCTGCAAGGGACTGACTGTCATTCATCAGCTAAATATAAAATTCATCAGTTTCTGGAGGGCCTCTACTCAGTCAGAAATGAACATGGTTCATACACATATTTAATTATAACTTTGAAAGTAGAGAGGAATTTAACAGAACATTAGAGAGTGATGAATAAATTATAATGGCATTAATGAGGCAAATGCTTATATCTAAAGGGAGAAGTCCCAAAGGGTTCAGGGAACTGCAAAGTTACTAATAACTTATTAATTTGGGAGTTGATAGCAGCTAACAAGTTAAACATGCTAAATATGAGTATGCACTGTGATTTCTGCTGCAGAAGACAAAGTCTTTTGGCATATTATACTATGGGGTATCATTTATAAGGCAGGAAAAGTAATTACTCTTTTTAATATGTCTTTAGGAAACCTGTATAGACTTCTAGGCACTTGACTACAGGAAGATACTGATAAACCAGAAGACGTTTAAGAGATTCCAACTGTAAGCAAAGAAAATGATAAAAAGGCTCTGATAAAAGGAGTAGGAGACAAACCTTCTTCAGAAACACAGAAACAATCTATATATGAATAGAAAAGAGAGTTGGTGGGAAATTATATGACACTCAGAAGAAAAAAAAGCTGCAGCAAACAAGTAAAATAGAAATCGCTGGAATTTTTTTTTTTATTTTTTATTTTTTTTTTACCAAACAAATGTACAAAATTGCCCTCACGTCTTAAAAACGCAAGGTGATGAATCGGAACAAAGCTCCCAAAGAGCCAGGACATGTTCAGAATCCATGTGTCTTAAATTTATTCAGTTGTGCCCTGAGGCTTCCTGCCTTTACTTCTTAAGACCATAACTGGCAAATATTTACCTAAGCAAGTATTTTTGTGTCCCTAAGGTTCTTCAATTCAGTTCAGCAGACTTTGTGCACGTGAATGACCTGATTGATCTGCTCGGGTGTGACACAGCCACTTTGCACTTCACTGCCAACCTGCTGGCAGTCAGCCTTGTTTCAGCATCACTCCAGCACAACCATCCTAATGTCAACGTGATCACATAGAGCTGCAGAACTTGGATAAATTCACACATATTATGTATTTTCTGAGAAGTTGGTGCTGCGGAGAGTCATATGTATAGAAAAGAGAATGGTGAAGGAAAAGGAGCATGGATAGTCACCAATCTCCTGCCTAATTGAAATAAGAGGTAGTAAATGAAGTTAGAGCAAGCAGAAGCCAGGGTAGGCAGCACACTGTGAACTGCCCTGCACAGCACACCATCACAATATATGGGTTAAAAAAAAAAGAAAAAAAAAGGTGTAATCTGCTGTTATCCTTCTAAGCCCCTGAGTATGCTGTAGGCCTTTTGACTTTAGTAAGGATTTGAGCCCTCATAATAAGAAAAGGTCTTTGAAAATGGAGTATGTGTTATTTTACATTCACAGAAAGAATTAAAATATTAAATACCAGCTGAATGACAAGAATTGCTCCTTACAGAGCTCTCCACATGGTATTGGGGACTCTGTCCTCAGCTGATGGAGGTGATGAGATCTTTTCAGTTAATACCTAATGGATGCTTAGGGAAAAAAGAAAAACCCCAAAGTAGCTAAATGGCATGTATTTCTCGGGAGATCTCTAATATTTCCCTTAAGTGAGGATTTTCTGTCACCTGAATGTGACAGTGCCCTGGTTTCAGCTTAATTCAGAGTTCATTTTCTTCCCAGTAGCTGCTATAGTGCTGTGTTTTGGACTTAGTATGAGAACAATGCTGATAACACGCTGATGTTTTAGTTGTTGCTCAGTAGTGTTTACACTCGTCAAGGACTTTTCAGCTTCCCATGCTCTGCCAGGGGCACAAGAAACTATGAGGGGGCACAGCCAAGATAGTTGACCCAACCTGGCCACAGGGCTATTCCATACCATCTGATGTCACGCTTAGTATAGAAACCGGGGGGGTTGGCCGGGGGGCAGCAATCGCTGCTCAGGGATGGGCTGGGCATCGGTCAGCAGGTGGTGAGCAATTGCATTGTGCATCACTTGTTTTGTGTATTCTTTTATCATTATTATTATTATTATTTTCTCTTTCTCTGCTGTCCTATTAAACTGTCTTTATCTCAACCCATGGGTTTTGTTTTTATTTTTTTCCCAGTTCTCTCCCCCATCCCACAGGGGCTGGGGAGGGTGAGTGAGCAGCTGTGTGGTGCTTAGTTGCCGACTGGGGTTAAGCCACAACAGATAGTATAACTTTAAAGGAAATATTAGGGAAGATTGTGAAAGATTCATAGTGACTTCATGACTAAACCATGTCTTCAGGAACATTTCCCATGAAAACCCAGCTCCCAGGTGAGGATGGAGGGAACCTGGCTTCAGGGAATCTGCCCAGTGCAGACAGCACATGCACAGGAGACATTTTTCTGGCCATGGGGGACAGGTATTCCTCTTGCCATCCTGGCCTGTTCCCAACAGCTCACCTGAGTGACTTTGCGGTTGTTCATTTTCCCCAGTGGCCCTTCTGCCCTTCATCTGACAATGTTTCTGTTTGGGCTTTGGCCTTACATAGCATGAAAAAAGTGGAGTTACAGAAAAGAAATAGACAAAGGTTATCCACATCCCAAGGTCGTGGTCACGGCAATGTCACGATGTCTGCCTGAAAAGACAGACAGATCAGTTCAGGAGCTACATTGGCCAATACTCTGTCTCAAAAGAAGACCAGTATGAAGTCACAGGACCACAGGATAGCTCAGACTGGAAGGAGGAGGTCTCTGCTCCAAACTCCTGCTCACAGCAGGCTCAGCTCTGAGGTCAGACCAGGCTGCTCAGGGCTTCATCCAGTGTGGGCTTGAAAACCTTCAGAGACTGCACAACCTGTACAACTGTCTGACTGTCCTCATGGAGAAAAGGTTTCTCTTTATATCCAGGCAGAACATCTCCTGTTTCAGCTTCTCTTTTTTTTTTTTTTCTTACCCTCCTTCCCAGCACAACTGTGAAAATCCCATCTCCATCTCCTAGAGGACCTCTCCATAGACACTGGGAGCTGCTGTTAGGTGCCCCCAAAGCTGTCTGCTCCAGGCTGAACAAGCCCAGGTTCTCCATCATCTTGGGGGTCCTCATCTGAACTCACTCATTTATCAATGCCTTTTTTCTATTGGGTGGGGGGGAAGGGGAAATGGACGGAGTATCTAGATGTGGTCTAGATGTGAAAAAGGGAATAATGACTTCCCTTGATCTCTATTTCTGTCCCTGTTCATACAGCCCAGGCTGCTGTTGGCCATAGTTGTTGCTGGCACTTGCTGCTGGCCCATGTCCTGCTCACTGCCCACCAGGACCTTCAGGACCTTTCCCACAGAGCTGCTCCTTGGGCAGTCTTGACCCTGTGTTGTTGCAAAAGGTCCTTCACATTCCATGTGAAGGACTCTGCTTTTGTCATGGCTGAATTACATGATGTTCCTGTCAGCCCGTTCCTCCATGCCCCTTGGGATGGCAGCCCTGCCCTTGAACATATCAAGTGGTGGCCAAATCTGATGTCATTGCAAACCTGATGACAGCACTCTGTTGCCTCCTCTCACCCATTGGTAACGATTTTAAACAGGTCCCTGGGACAGGTCTGAAGACAGACTGCTATGGTGTTCCCCTTGTTGCCATTCTCCAGGTAAAGATAAGTTATTATCTGTTACCATCTAAACCCAACCAGACATCCAGATTATAAACCTTCTGACTTTTTCCCATCCCTACCATGGCATCCCATCTTGGATACAAGAATACTATGGGAAAAAAACCTTGAAGGCCTTATTAAATTCAACGAAAACGACATCTACTTCCCTCTCCTCATCCTAAAACAGTCGTTTTATTATAGGAGGCAATCAGGTTGGTTAGGCATGACTGACCCTTGGTAAATACATGTTGACCGCTACCAGTCATTTTCTTCTCCTTCCTGCACTCAGAAATGTGCTCCGAAAGGACTTGCTCCGTGACCTTTCCGGGGACCAAAGAGAATCTAACTGGCTTGTGGTTCCCTGGGTTGTCTTCTGGCCTTTTCTGAAGGTGTTGTTTTGAAGTTGTTTCAGAAGATAGTAAGGAAGACCTTATTTAGGCCTCTAAAGCTAGACATGGGGTTAAAAATTGTTTCCCAAATTATCATTAGTCATCATTACACACAGGTATGTCTGATACCCATTCAACAGTGATTGAGCGCTTGCTCAGCTTTGGCCACAACATTACAACACAGCAATGAGTTCCAACTTGTGTGAAAAAGCATTTTCTCTTCCATCTCCATTGAGTGTTTTGAGAAGATGAGGGTGTTTGGTATACCACCTTGTAGAGCTCGTGAGTAAAATCTGATAATATGGGAAATTAGAGCAAAGAAATGTTTGTCTATTTGATGCAAACCCTTATTTTAAGAGAGATGATTAGGCTGTTCTTAAGAAGCTGTTGCAGCTTCAGCTTTTTAGTATCTTCTTTGTGGGTAGATTTATTATAGTCTTTTAATCACAGACAGAGAACATCAAAAGGTTTACAGAAGTTCATGAGTCTCTATACCCAAACTGCAAGGCATCTGGGACTAATTTACAAATTCAAAATGAAAAAACAAAATGCAAATATCAAGTGCAGCTCCTTGTACACTTCTACAAAGAAAAAAAAAATCAAATAAGATCATGCAATTTCTCCTGCAAAAAATTATGTTGGAATTCCTAGAGAACATATTGAAATATGTGTGGCTCTATGCACAAACTTCATCAATCCAAATGACAGAAATTTCACTGACATTACAGAACTGGTCAGGATGCTATAAACACTGCAAGTGAAATACCATCACTTTTACAGATCAATCAGCCATATAATGGAACATCTATACATCTTGCAGAAGCCAAAGAGAGATGAATGCCTTTGCCATATCTCAGAGTGCAGATTTTGAACAACTGCCAGCAGCTGCATGCTAATGAGTGCTTTATTAAATAGCTGTTGTTAGATGCAACATTCATGTTGCTCAATTGAGATCCACTAGTGGGTGTGGATAAAAGATTGAAATGAAGATGATTAAACAGGAAAAGGTGCTATATTTTGTGTCACTATAAAAATTACAATAGCAGTTAACTTATCTGAGGCTAATAATGACTTATTAGCCTCCTGAACAAATCTAAGCTAGAGGTTAATACTACAGTATATTTCTTGTAATAATTTTTGTATTACTTAGTTCTAGCCTGCAAATTGCTTGGAAAATATTATTATCAATTTCATCTGTTTACTCCCATCTAACTGAGCATGAGTTCAGATAGTTGACTTTATAGTCTATTTTAATTGCTTTAGGTAAGATCTGAATAATAAAATAAGGCTATACCTACATCTTTGCCAAACAGCAACAGGATTTCATACCCAAAAGCCTGTGTGATTCATTTAAGAAATAGCTTTTTGGAAATGATCAAATATTGCTTCTAGTCACCCTATAAGCTATTCTGTGGCTCTGCTATGCTGCTACTTATTCATATTTATCTTCATTCTATCCCATACTTTTATATGTATTACTTTTCAGTGAAATACATAACAATCAGTTTCAGATAATTTTTCTTTTTTTTTTTTTTTTTTTCAGTATCCAATCTTNTTTTTTTTTTTTTAAGTGAATAAGTAGTTCTGGGTTAAAATTGAAGAAGTATTATGACCCTATCCCCATCCAGTCAATTTTATCCAGTGCTAAGGGAACCAAAAATAGGCTTATGTAAAGTGGAAAAAAAATCTACTGAAGAGTTAGTTTGTACTATAAAAATGAAACAAGCCCTCTGCAGTGTTATTACTTTGTTTTGTGTAGCAGGCTGTTATCTTCTGAAATAATATTCATCTGTGAGAGAGAAGGGAATCCCTTCCACTTGCTTTCATCTTCAAAATGCTAGCTGCCTAGACTAAATCATATAGCATTTCCAGAAGGAGCTTTTGCTCCAAACCCCAGAATGGTTTGCCATTTAGACGGGCTTCTCTGTCATATCTGACTTCTGTAAATCCTAGTCAACTCACTTGAACCAGATGCTTTACTTTTAGACAGCTTGAATTGCATCTGAGGATGTAAGAAATTCTACTTATACCCAGGAAGCTTAGTTCATAGGAAGAGTAATGTGTCATTAATAAAATGTGAAAATGACACAGTAGCAATTTTCTATGGCTGAAATCTTACAAATGCTTCTGAAGGTACGTAACAACCCCTGGGAACAGTCCTACTCACATCAGGAGAGCTAATCCCATGAACCTCTGTTCACATACAAGTGTAAGTTTGTGCAGGGTTATACAGGGTATGAGCAGTAAACAGTAGGAAATTTTCTTTGCATTTGACTTTTCCATCAGAGAAGAGACCTTGGTATGAGGGAATTGTTTAAAACTCTACGACTTAATTTTATTGTATCAAGACCAGGCAATTCAAGTTGGAAAAGAAAAGATGAACGGAAGGTTGTGCTTTATACACGAGGTGTTCTCTTCCAGTTAACCTAATGAAAAAGAGTATATCACCATATGATTAATAGCTAAACATAATATGGTGCTGAATAAATAATCACTGTAAATATAGCTATCTTCACAGCAGGGGAAGCCTTAACACAAATAACAGCAGGCTAGCTGACAGCCAGAGAGATTACAGTATTTCATTTTCAGACACAAGTCTTAGTCAGAGTAGCTGTGGTCAGCAAGAAACAGTTTCTAATATGTTTGGCTGGACCTTAAATTTAATCTGTTGACTGTTGCCAGATTTACCCAGCAGGCTTTAATGGTCTGTCGATTTTAATGGACTGTTAATGAACACAGCAGATTATAATTCGGAAGGGCACCAGGAACAGAGAAGCAGGACAATATAGGCAGCAATGGTTTGATATAGGCAGCAATGATAGGAAAGGGATATCTCAGCTACATGTAAAATATTACTATTCTCTTTCCATATCATCTGAGAATACAGCAAGTATAAAACCAAAATATCTCTTTATAGCTGCCTGCAGTGGCAATATTTAGCCCCCCTGCCTACATCAGAAATAAAACTTCCTCCATAGTTTTAGGCTGGCTAGGAAAATACATACTGAAAAAATGAGTTACATACCACTGTCTTAAAAATATAAAGGCAGACTGCAGAAGAGAGCAAATTCAATCTTGCCTGCTCAGACTGCTCTGTTTCCCATCCCTGCAGGTGGAATACATCTGGCCAACTCCTCCGCAGTTGAGCACATCATTTACACCAGTCTCCAGGCTTTGTCTTGAGCCAATTCCTTCCTCAGAAGAAACCATACTGCCTATCTTCAACACCCCTCTCCAGATAAATGTGCTTTTCCCCAAGGGCCCAGTAGGTAAGACCCCCAGATGCTTGAACACCTTTGGTTTTTGAAGAGGATTTAGAAAACCTGGACACGTGAACCTGATGCACAATCTCTCTGCAGTAGACTCTGACGGAAAGGTAAAACCAGGCATGTGGCAGTTTTAGACTCCTCACCATGTACACATTGTGTCGGTGTAACATGCTATTCCGGTACAGGAAGATCACGTTTGCAGTGCTGAAACATTGTCTGGAGGGGCAATAGAGTATAATTGCAAATGACAAATAGTTAAAGCAGTGTAAAAGCCATATGCACTTCATTTCCTATGTGCATATTGGTTTTCATGTTCAAGAAAGGTAAGTTCAGCCTGGCCCAAGTCCAAGTTATACACCTAGAAGAAGTGGGGAATGGAGAGATGATCACACAAGAGATGACAGGAAGAATTTGGCTTGTTTAACCCAGGAAAGTAAAGACTGAGAAGAGAAACGGTTTCTATTTATACGTAACATCAGGGGGTAGATGTCTACCACAGAAAAGGTGCAGGGCAGTGTTAACAGAAAAAATGTGTATAGCCATGAATAGATTTCAGCAGAAAATTAAATTGTTTCCACCCATAAGAATAATGTCCTGGCAACAGCTTTTCAACAGGAGTAAAAAAATGGAGTTACTTTTAAGATGCAATTCAGTATTTTTAAGGAGGGGATTATATAATGTGGTAGCCTGTGATAGAAGGACAGAGCCTCATGAGTCCAAAAGTCCCTTCCCATCCCATGTTTCCCATAGCCAACATGTCATGATGCTGATTTGACCATGCAGAAAGGTTACAGGCTATGCTTTTCATGCATGTCTAATCCTTCTCAGACAGAGCTTGGCTACATGATGTAGGGAACAGGGGCTGTGAGTCCTCAAGAAACAAGATGTCCTTGGGAAAGCTGGAGAAACTAAGTTTTTTTTTTGTTTGTTTTTTTTAAATTAAAAACGTGTTTCCCAAGTGTCCCTGTTTTTGAAAAATGATACATGCTGAAATTAAAATCAGCAGTTCTACATTCATGTGAATAGTGTTCAGCTGGAGATGGAAGCAGAGAGGCAGTCATTTCAGGGAGCTGGTGAATCAGAAGCATAGCACAGACTTAGATCAAGCAAGTTGTTTTTGAGGACGCCAATGGGTAAAGCTAAAAGGTTCAATGTGTAGGCTCATAAAACTCCTCAACATCCTCAGTTCATTTTGCAGAACTTGGGGCTTCACAACATTAGAAAGCTTGCAAGAACAAGCTCTCTCCTGGATCCTACCTCCCTTGGATTGCCACTGTTGGATGGGGTAGAAACAGTAGACAAAAATGCTATTATAGCTTTTTGGCACTTCATTTTTTAACGGTGACCAGAACTCAAAAACCTGGATAAAACTGGAAAACATTTTGAAAATGGGGGAAATGTTCTCATTTAGAAAACTAAGAGAATCCCTATTTTCTCTGAAAGGCTTTACCCCTTCCTAATGCAATCCTCTCTTCCACTGGAATTTCAAGGAAATCTGCAAAAGCAAATGAATAAACCAGTAATCAGGATAAAATGTTGAGAACAGATAGTAGCTCCTCAAACAGCCAGGAGGTCATTGTTCCCATGGTGGGTGTGTGGCAGGCTCCCATACTGCCTAGTATAACCCTGGGAGCAGGGATTGACATGAGACTTTCAAGATCAGCTCCAATAAACATCCTGCCCTTGGGGCTACTCTCGCAGCTGAATCAAACCCTGACACTTTTGAAGCCTTTAGTTTACAAAACAAACTTGTGGAAATGTTTAATTCCTCCAAAAACACAGTGGGTTCTTGGCAGCTACTTAACAAACCTAAGAGACACTGGAGCAACATTTTCTGCAGTTCTGCAGCCTGACCCTCACTAGCCAGAGGCTATTCTCCCGTGGCACCTAAGTGGAAATGACAGTCCATCATGACCTAGAGGACAGCCATCTGCTCCTCCCAGTTGCAGCAGAGATGAAGAGCATCCTTCTTGAATGTAAGGGCTTCAGAAATGCAAAAGCCCTTGAGACTTGGGGTGTTATTTATAAGACACCAGTGAATCAGACGCCCAGAGGCTTCAGCTGGAGCTAGGAATTGGGGGTGAGATGGTAATGCTGATCCTCTCCAAATGGCTGCTGCTAGCCTGAGAGTGGCCTGAGGGCTGGGCTCAGCACAGGGCTGCAGACCTTCCACTCTGTTTCAGACTGGGGTTAGGGCAACCAGCTGGTACATCCAGGGGAAATTTTTAAGCTCTCTGCAGGGCAGATGTAGTCCTGTTTGGTTGGATCCTGCACTCTGTGCTTAATTCCTTCCAGGTGTGCCAGTCCTTTTGTAGTTGCACCACAAGGCCAGTTTGGGCTGATGAAGCAGCCTGGGGTCCTTCCAAGAGAGTCTCAGCGCTATGAAACCTAGTGACAAAGAGAATTTTCACAGAGCCACAGGTTTGGCACATATGAAGTTCAGGACACTCCTATTCAGAAGGCAGAATATAAACACAATGTTTGCACATACATAGCCTGTGCTTACTTTCTCTCTCTACATGTGCACTTTCATTTAAATTGTAGCTGATATCTACCATATCTGATCTCAGAGATGTACCTCTTTAGTACACCTCAGTGATCCCCGGGCTGGTTGTTGGTGCTTTTTATTATTATAGATCTCCATCATCAGTGAAGAAAGTTGTGTTTAATAATATATATATATATATTACTCTCTCAGATGCTTTAGAGATTGCAGGCATACTGTAATCTACTGCTTCCATGGTTTGCAGGATCTATTACTCTTGCAATGCTCACAAACACCTTGTCATAATCCCAAGGGCAGCACCTACCCAACTACTTGAAATAAAAACTGCAGCTGTGGTAGAAGCCACAAAAGCTTCAGGACATTTGACCTTCTTTTTAAGTCTCAGAAGACAGACTAGGATGCTTCCCATGGGTCCTGTCAAGTGTTCTTGGTGCATCTGAACAGAGACATTGTTTCTTCTCTTGTTAGAGCATTACATCCACATTTAGATTAACTCATGCCTGACCTTGCCTCTGGGGTGGACTAAACCAGCAGGTTGCTTTTAGTCCCTACATTGCCTCAAAGGCAGACCAGGGCAGAGCAGCTGGTGAGAGCAGGGCTCCAGTCTTACACAAAACCTAGCTCTGGGACAAGGCTTTATGCAGGTCTACAGGTCGGGGGAAGAGAGAGAAGGAACAACTGTGCTGTGGGACATCTGTCTGCGGTTTCCTGCAGGCTGAACCTAGAGCTGCTACACGTCCATAGAAGTCACTGGGGATGAGCCCAGACTGGGGGAGACTTACCAGTGTCTCTTGTTACATTCCACTCACATCTCTCCTCCAGGCAACCAGCCCCAGCATCCATGTACAGGTTGCAAATTTTGGCTCAGGACACAGCCGTTCAGGAGGCTGGGTGTGAGCAGGACTCAAGAAATCACCAGCATCTGGGGAGTAAGTCAGTTTGTCAACAAGGGAGAGGGAGATATTGATCATTAAGGGGTAGCAGAGAAGTTCTTGAAGGAAGGAAGCTCTGCTCATGTCTAACTCTTCATGTGTATATGGTTGTGGTGCCCCTGGCCTGTTGGCTACTAGAATATGAGTTGACTCTAAGTCTTCTCACTCACTCCAGAACCCAAAGTGTCACAAAGAGGGCTGTGTCTTCCCACAGACCCTGACAGACATTGACCATGGGAAGTGTGGCACCCCTGATGAAAGGGCTGCACTGCCCACGAGGGTCCCTGGGCCATAGCCTACATGCATTCATGCTGTATGATTCAGGCAAGCAGAGGGCAGATGGCTTGGTATGGAGCAAGCCAGATGCTCCAGCCAACTTCTTCCAGCTCCAGTTTTAGATGTGGGACTGCTGATCTCCTCCCAAAGGCTCCCAGCATCTTCATCTCTTGTCCCACCTTCCAAACCATCCTGCAGAGATATTTTATTTTCTCTATTATGCCTTTCTTGTTTCTGCCCCNCATTAACATATGACACCAAGGAAATCCGTAATCCTAAGTCAAACACCATCAAAAACCCCTTTCATTACAGTTGCAGAGAATGCCATGCAAGGCTAAGATTACCCAGATAAATGAGTCAAAAATACCAAGTTTGGGTATGGGTGTGGCAGAACTGGCACCAAGTGGTGAAAAGGCTTCAGAAGCAGGTGGTATAACTGGAGGGAGGCTGGGGTCTGGGAAGGGAGGTACAAGCAGCAAAGAGGAGGGCCAAGAAACAGGAAATGGATGTCAAGGTGTGCAAATCCCATGACAGGTACTGTCTGGGGGATGTGCTGGGCAGCCCTGTGTTTGCTGATGGTGGCTGGAGCAGGACAGCCACTCAAACCCACTGTCCTGACCATGCCGTGAGGGTTGGACTGCAGCCAGGGTGGAAGCAGGTGGGTAAAACACCTGGAATATGGACCTGTTTATCCCCTCACCCTTGCTGGTGAGGGGACAAACAGACATGGTCAAGCATCCAGGTATCACTACATTGGTGCTCATTGCAGGCCTGAAGGTATTGGCAGCTACCCACAGCTTTGTAATAAAAACACTTTATGGGTAAAATAAATATCTTTTATTAGATGGACCAATATAATTTTTCCAAGCAGAGTAGCTCATTTAATAAAAAGATACAACCTCTAGCCCAAATCTTATAGTACTTTTGATGGGATTTATAAACATTTAATGCAGTATACAGGTTGAATTTTTGGAGTTGTTTTTTGTTTTTTTTAACCTTGGACAAATTGAAGTGTGGGCTTACCCACAACTATTCCTCCACTGCAGAATGGTCTATAGAAAATTGAACAAAGCTTTAAAAAAGTTTATTTTGACTCCAGAAGGTAATAAAGCACGAATATAAAAAGGACATTATAACAATATAAATAATGAAAACTATGACCAGGTGTAAAGGATAACAAACATGAATAACAGACTGCGTACTGTGGAGCAACAGTCAAATTATATACAACTTGTACATGATGGGCCCATCTCCAAAATGAGAAATAACAATGGTTCAAAGATCTCTCATAGCATCATTCCCTAGAAGCATAACACAATCTTAAGGAAGGTTCAATTTTCACTTTCAGTTCAACTCAAGGTATCTGCTACAGCAATCCCTGCATTTATCCAGGGTCTATTCACCACTGATAAGAAACTCAGAAAACTTTTCCTGTAAAGTGCAGCCCTCTTAAGAAACATGAGAGAGACATAGCTGAAGCTTTGATTTTTGTCTGTAACTCTGCATGACATCTGTCTGAAAGAACAGCTCTGATCATGTACCGTATTCATTTGGGGTCTCTAGATTTTGAATCCTGGAAGAGATCAGAAAGAAATAGATTTTCTGGTTTGTTTACTTCAAATCTTTGGTGGCATAGTTTTTGATTATTATCACTGTTCCACAGCAGTTTTTTTTTTTCTTTTTGCACTTTTGTGCATGAGGAAGAAAAAACATTTTTAAAATAGAAGTACATAACTGCAAAGTCATAATTGGCAGAAAGGGGAGAGCAACAGTTTTTAATTTATTTTTTTTAAAAAGCTTGGATTTCAAATTGACAGCATCTCTTTAAATTAATGAGACCAAATAAGAGGCGGAAAACATGCAAATGCACTAGGTGAAAGGATGGCACTGATGACAATTAGCTAACAATTATTAATTCCCCTGATATACATTGTAATAATGATAATTATGACTTACTCATTTTGTTTCATTGTGGAGGCTGTTAACATTCGATTTCCTGGGCTTTTCCTTGCAATTTACATTAATTACTGTCCACCTCCTGTCTAGTTTTCCTAACTTTTTTTACAAAAATTAACAGTCTTTAATGTGCTCAACAAGTCTTTTCCAGCTGACATTCAGCCTAATTGGCATTGAGATATTTTCACTGCCTGTCTCCCCCATCATCACACCTCTCAAAATAAGAGTTTTGTTGAAAGAAGCTTATTCCTCCCTTTTCTTACCTTGACTTGCAGTCATGCTTTTTTCATTTGCTAACTCCAGTACTAACTTATTTTCCAGCCGAGATCCTTACCATTGCACTCTCATATTTCATGGAGTCCAGCATCCAAGCTACTGATTCCTATTTGTTTCCTGGTCCCTTATGCTGAGAGTCATTTGCTGCCACATTGTCCACCCCATCTGCTAGATCCCTCAGCTGCTTGCACAAGTAACTTTCCTCATCAAGTTTTCCTAATAACGTAAATGAAGACTGCTCAGTTGGAGATCTAGACCATTGTCACAAATTATGGATAAGCTACATAATCAAGACAGAGGAAGAAGAGGTCTAAACATGACATTATTAATTCCATACACTAGGTAAACCAGTTTTCTTTCTAAAGCCTAGCAATGTCTACCTCTTATGAAGCTCATACCCATCCCAGCCTGCATGTGTTCTGGACAATTAATACCATGTGGGAATTTCCAGATTTATCTAGAAATGTTACAGGAGAAATCCCCTTGGGGTCCTCATTTCTGATACTGACAGAGCCTGGGAAAGTTTCAGTGGTGCCTGTTACACTGACTTGAGACTTTTGAAGTGTGTTGAATCAATTTCAGGAAAATTTTAAACTGTAGTTTAAAAAAAAAAAAAAATCCACTTCTTCCAGAAGCTGAAGAAAACCCAAAATTCATACTGGTGTCCCACTAGATCCATAATTTTTGCCAAAATCTGGCTCAGATTTTGGAAGGGTATCAACAGCTCTCATTCTTAGTGAATGCTGTGTATATGTTGTACTCAACCCAGCTGTTCTACACATTCTGAGAAGCGTGTTCATCCCCATAACTAATATAACTACCTCTTCTGTATGCTGTATACCTGCACAGTTGGATACTCCTGGGAAATTCTGTTCCTAATTCATGTACCACTGTAGTGTCCCTAACATTCCAGGCTGTGTGCATGCACTGCTGGGGGCACAGGAGCAGCTGTTAATAAAGCTGCCAGACACTTTCCATTATAAGAATTGTTTTTAAGTTGCTGGTAAAATTTACACATTGCTGTATTTTCATATAGGGCTATGAGGATTAGGCTTCCATCTCTCAGGAGAACGAACAGCACTGTTAGTGAAAGCTGCTTTTGTAGGGAGCCCAAATGCTTATGTTGAAGCCTTTCTTCTTCTTCTCCTCCAGCAAATGCTGGATTAAGCTGTCTCAGCCTTTGGGCTGTTGCCTGGCTGATGCAAGGGCTCTGCTGCAGCTCAGCTCCATGTGAACCTTGGCGATTACAATTCTGCACACCATGCCACCCTGATCTCTGGGAGACAGAAGCAAATTACTCCGTGAAATTCCTCTTAGGAAGGCTGGCTTGATCTGATGGCCTTCCCATCAGTGCAGCCATGGCTTGTAAGCCTCTCCTGTGTGGTGAAGTAGCAGAGCAGACAGTGTCTGAGCTGCAAACTGCATTGGGTCTGCCAGCTTTGGGAGCTGTAGGACCTCAAGTTTGCAGAGCAAAAGAGGCAAGAGCTGTGGGCCAAGTACCAAGTACCCATTTGGCCCCACTGCTGGACAGTCAAACTGAGTCAGCCTGGGAGCTGCCAGAGGGCTCAGCAGAGCCAATGTGCCAACAGAGCTCCTTTACAGACACAATGCATTTGTTTTACTTGTTTAATCAGATTTTCCTTGTGCCCAGGTCTGCAGTGTCCTTCTACTCCAGGACTAAACCTAGTAAGCTTGTGATTATACAAACACAGCACATAAATACATTTGCATACCGCATGGTGATTTTAGCAGAAAACAAATTTTTCCAGGCCTCATGTAGATGAAAAGGGCAATTGTTGGTACAGTAATACTGTGGCAGTATTTGCAGAAGCTTTAGCTTCCCACTGCTACTTCAACATTGGACACAGATCCACAAACTACGGTTTTTGCAATCACAGAGTCCCTTTCATCTGCTTGTACCTAAAAGAAAAAAAGACAAGAAAAAGACTTTTTTTTTTTTTTTTTTTTTTTGCCAGTATCACATCTCTGAGGCTTCAGGTTTCCTCCCTCACAGTATCCTGGAAGTGCTTTGCAATGCTGTAGTGTTCCTGAACTTTCAGAAAGGAAACAAAGGTCCAAGCAAGCCATTTCCAAGCTTTGATTCTTTCAGTTCATCCTCTTCGGCTTGACATCAGCCTGTGCCTGTATTTAGGGATCCTCTCATTCAGGGTTCCCAAAGCATTCTGAAAATATTAGGAAATCCTCAGGGGGCGCTGCCTTCCCCTGCCTAACAGCAGATGGAGAGGGAGAGGCAGGGACACAGCAGAGAAAGACAGGAGTATGAGGCATATTCCTGGACATTCATTTGGCTGCTTTAACCATTCAAACCAAAGAAGAAGTCTCATCAAAAAGACAACTAAGCTATGTTATCTGGAGAAATAAAAAAAGAAGGGGAAAAGGGAAGGTGAAATATAAATATAAGATGGCTGTGCAGAAAGGGAATGGGAGAGAAGAAATTTGCTAATACCTTCCTGTACAGTTCATCTGGTTTTCTTGTTACTCTCCTTGATAATAAAAATGTTCCAGATGGATGTGGTTAACCAAATCCTTTGAGGAGAATGGTTTTAATTTCATTCCTTTGCTTCTCTTCACCTTTATCAGGTCCCCAAGGAATGGGACCAAACCAAATTTACAGAGCCATTCATCATCAGCCCAGGGGGGAGTCAAATCCCTGTGCAAAGGTTTTCACTGGCAGAAGGACAAATATGTGCTACATGCCAATGGCAGTCCATTGCCTGGATTTCCTGCATATTAATTCCCCTACATGATATTTTATGTTGCAAATGTGGCAATAGGTAGGGTGGCATCCCCATGGTGCAATATTATATCAATGTGCCATAAATAGCAGTGAGGCAATGTCTGAAGGTATTAAAAGATTATTGGATATCACCCAGTCATATAAGAAAATCTGAAATAGGCTATTCCATCCCTACAGATATAAACAGGGGTTCATCTATTTAAATTCCCAGGAAAGTTCACCTGAATTTACTTCTGAAGGGAGTAGCATTAACCACTCAGTGCAGAATTATAGTTGCCTTTGATGGTACAATTTTGTTCACTCCCAAAGGAGCAGCAGATCAAAAGCTCTCATTGAAGATGGGTTGTCAACTCCATTTAAGATTAACATGGATCTTCATTTCCTGCTCCTGGAGCTGTGGCACCCAGGGTGGCTGGGCAGAAGGTGGCCAGTCCCATCCCATGCTTGCTCTTTCCTCTGGTCCTTGGGTGCAAGGACAGATCTTGGGTTTGGGCAATTTTGCTGGCACGCTGTGCTTCTGGTAGGGCAGCCTGAGTTGCACAAAGAATAGGTTTTGGGGAAGCTCAAATGTGTTCTCTGGTGGTGACTTGTCCAGGTCTTGCTTTAATATGGGCAAGGACAGGATGCCCCCCTAATTAGGGCATCTGGAAGCAGAGGTGGGTCCCCAGGTTCATACATTTAGCACTGAACAGCTGCTGTGGGGCTGTTCTGGCTGTCCCTGTCCAGGTTGAAAAGTCCCAAGCACATGACAAGGCTGGAGGGAGGGAGATCGATGCAAAATGTGAATATTTCTCAGATTTTTGTCCAAATATAATTGGTTTGCTGCATAGACAACTGAAGCATTGATATTTGTTGCAATATTCATCCATACTGCATTAAATTGAGCACTTATTTATTTATTTTTGTAAGTAGGTGTTTTATTTGCTCTTTGCCCTTTGCCAGTGGGAGTTTGTTCCTGCAGTTCTTTGTACTGGGAGGAGCTCCAGCAATATAATTGATTTTACTCTCTCTGAAACAACACTTCACTTGCTCTCTAGACCAAACACCTGCTCTGCTAATGTGGAATCACTTGTGTCTCAGCTGTTTCATTAATCACATGGATATTCTGATATTTTGCATTTCTAATCAAACCACTACCTGCCATATCAATACCTAATTGATTGATTATGTTTACAGACCTAGTGAAGGCTTTGCAAGAATACTGATAAACTTTATGTTTAAAAAGTAGAATTACATCATGTATATCTAATAAAAAGATAACATCTAGAGCCTCAGCACTAGAAACAGCCAGAACACTGACCATTTAATTTCACCCAGTTATCTTTCTACCGAGTCTGATCATTTGCGTTTGATCTAGGCAATCTTCAGAAAGGCATTTGGATGCATCAGGAGATGCAAAACCAACCATTTTTTTCAGTAGTTTGCTTCAATAGTTTATAAACTCCCTAAAACATATTTGTGCCTTATTTCTTATTTAAGTTTGTCTAGCCTTGCTTTGAACCATCATTTCTTGTTGTGCCTTTGTCTGTAATTGTAAAGTGAATTAAAGAGCAGTTCCATTTCCAGGTAATTTTCCTCTTGAGGTCACCTTCATCTTTTCTTTGCTATGCTAAAGTGACGGTGCTTTTTACATCTCCCAAGGAATTATATTTCCTCCAATTTCCACAGTTTTTTAGGGTATTTTTGCACTCTCAGCAACTTTTCATGATTCTTTTAATATGCATATATCAGAACTGCAAATTATCCTAGGTCTAGTCTAGCCAATTTTGTACATAAAGGTAAAAGCCACCTTTTCACCCTTAATCATTACTTCCTTCTTTACACAGCCTAGAATTTCACTAACCCTTTCTATCACAAAATGTTGAGCAGTTCATGCATTCTGACTTCCCTGAATGCTTTCTGGAATTACTTTTCAGGACCTTCAATCCCCATCTGGGTGTTAAAAACAATACTCTTTTGGCCAAAGCAAATATTGCAGACTATGCGTAGATGCATGTACCACACATGCCACCTGCATGCATGTCAGGTCTTTGAAGTCTTCTGGGTAAACAAAAATTTAGGCATGTTAGTCCACAGTCAGCATAGGAATGGACAGATATAAGCAATGCAATGACTATTTTATTCATACAAAGATAACAGGTCGTCTTTGTTTCAAAAAAGCCTAAGGGACTTGCATGGACTCCACCATGTGGAAGCCTGAGTCCCTTGTGACTTTTGCTGTATTTATGCAGAAAACATACCTGGATACATTTGGGATTTCACACAGGTGTCTGAGGAAGAAAGAACAATCAGTGATGCATAAAAAAGGGCTTAGGTGGAAAACTCTGCAATCTTCCATGTCCTTGGCATGGAGGGGGCCCAAGCTGCCATGGTATGGGCTAGCCACAGGGGATGTGACCCTCCAGTCCTTCAGCTAAACTTATTCTGTGCTTCAGAGAGGAACAAGGCATTTGCTAATCCACAATCTAATGTTTTCGCTGGGGATTTGGCACTTGCTTGTACAGGGAGAGATCTGAGGTCCAGTCCCTGCTTTGAGGGCAATACACACATTAGACTGCAAGGGATTCATTAAAATGCTAAATTGCTTCTTGGACCAGGACCAGGAATCCTAACACAAAGCAAAGAGCCTACCCCAAACTGATCCCTGGACTGTGCTTAGATTAATTTATGACAACAAAGTTTCTGCTCTATGCAGTAATCACTTCAATCTAAATGAGTAACAATAAAAAATTAATGAAATGTAGCTTTACCTAGGGTGGAATTATTTACCATAAACTTTGATTAAATTTTCATAAGGTCCTAATTGATTTTGGCACATATATTTCATTGTCTGTCTACAGGAATTTGTCTAGTAAGCTATTATATGAGCTCTAGAACATTTCTTCTAGTAATATTTCGATTACACACTATATCACCTTTTCTCCACTGTAGTTCTACTTTTCCCAAACAATTTATCTCCAATCTAGCAGCAGTCTTGCAAACCTTTTTGTCTGTGCGCTGGGTGGTAGTTAATTATGACCTCTAACAAGAGCCTGCTGAATTACACCAATCAAGAGATGCATTTGCTGAGGCTTTCCACTGATGCAGCTATATTGGTGTCCTGAATATACACAGTCAAAAAAACCACAGGCTTCCTAACTGATCTGTGCTAGTGATTAGATGAGATTAACATTTCACTGGAGCTGTGTCAGCAAAAAATGTGAATGTGGAAAAATTGAGCACAATGATGATATTTTGTGGTGAACAAGTTTTCAATCAATGATTCAAAATTATAGCATGTTATCTTCCCTCAGCTAAAATTGCAGTGGGCTGCAGATAAAATGTTGATTTTATTTTCCATATTTGACTGGAGATTATATATTTTTCTGTACTGAAAGCTTAGAATTATCAGTAAAGAATAGCTTTATTCACATCCCTTTCATATCACACACTGAAAACCATAAAAAAAGAAAATTCCAAGTAAATCTTTTTCTCTCCAGCAATAGTCAAGGGACATGGTTTGCCTCTTTGCCCTTTGCTACTGTTCCTGGTTGGTGAGGGACATAAGCAGTGCAGAGAGGAATGGTTGTGGTTGTCAGCAGGCAACATGCCTGCCTATGCCTGGGTGTGGAAGGGATGGGATCAGAGTCAGGTCCATAGCCTTTCCTCCCCCATAAACAAATCACATCCATACCTCTTCCCTCAAAGCCTGGTCTCAGTGGCATCATGGCCCTAAACTGTCCTGGCTTGTGATCCTCTCTCCAAACAACAAAGCCCTCAGTGGCTGTGGGGCAGAGAATACCAGACAGAAGAGGCTGCCCATTCGCAGGGAAGATGATATGGGGCAGCGATGAGGCCCCTGCAACCCTGCCCTCTGTCCAGGGGATCCCTGCCAGGCAGCAGGGTGAAGACGTGGGCCATGGAAAACAGAGGTGCTCAGAATAATTATTTTCTAAGGTGAAAGAACAAACTTTGCCAAAACCTCACAGGTGTGTGGATAAGCATTGTCTTACGATACTCTAGTATTGAACGGTGGCTTGTTGCAAACCTCTTGAGAGCGGTGGGGATAGCTCCAACTTTTACTATGATCTGTTAAGTCCTCTCCTACAACACAGCAAAGGCTGCCATTTTGCTGCAACGGGACACTCCATAAAATAAGGTAACAAGCTGCTATTAATGACAGCTATATTCACAAACATTGAAATCAGATGTACAAAACAACTAACAGCGTGGTCTCTGCACTCCCCTGAGCACAGCAAACAGGAGCAGCCAACAGCGGCAAGAATTTGCACAGCTACTTCTGGGCTTTGCTTTTAGATCCTCCCAGTCTTATGGGCTCTTTGGAGAATCCTGAGAACTCTCTGAGTGAGTGTGCGGTGTCCCAGCTGCTGCTGCTGCTGTGTAAGGGTGGACAGGCAGATTTTTGCATCTAGCGAACTCCAGCTATTCCTCATCTTAAGATGCCTTGTCTCCAGCTGACTGCCAATGAGAGAGTACCAACCACCCATTCGACAAGCGCTAGAGACCTAGATAGCTGCCAGGCCCAGTGCACGCTGAAATGAAGAAGCTCAAAGATGAAGCAGTTTTTGCAGAAAAATGCATGGAAAGAGGCTGGAAACTCTGCTGAGGGCAGAGTACGCATGCTCAGCAGTGGTGGTGACACACCACAAGGCATGGTCCCTAATACCAACTAGAGTAGCACAGCAGGACCCTTGTCTCAGGCCAAGCTCAGAAGTACTACACAGGTCTGTCCTAATACCTTTACCAATAGTCTGGAGGAGGTGACAGAAGGCTTGCTCATCAGTTTACCAGATGACACCAAACTGGGGAGACCAGTTGTTATGCTCAAGGACAGGGCTGCCATTCAGGTAGACCTAGACTGGCTGGAGGAATGGACCATCAGGGACCTCATGAAATTTGACAAAGACAAATGCAAAGTCCTGCACCTGGAATGGAAGGATGCTTTGCAACAACACAGGCAGTCTTGGTGGGCAGCAAATGGGACATGGGCCAGCAGAAAGTCCTGACAGCAACAATGGACGATGGCCAGCGGCTGAATGAACAGGGACAGAGATAAAGATCAAGGGAGTTGTTATCTCCCTCTACTTTGCTCTCATTCGACTACAGCTAGATGCTGCAAACAGTTTTGTCCCCCACCAGTAGAAAAAGGACATTGATGAACTGGAGTGAGTTCAGGGGTGGGGCTGGAGCACCTGCCCCATGAAGAGAGGCTGGAGGAGCTGGGCTTGTTCAGCCTCAAGCAAAGATGGCTTTGGGGGGGCCTAGCAGCAGCCCCCAGTGCCTGTAGGAAGGTCATCAAGGAGACTGAGATGGGCTGTCCTAAGTGGGCCTAGGCAGGAAGAAAGACACAAAGGACATAAGTTCAAACACAAAGAGTTTCAGCCTGGGTATAAGCAGACACTTTTTCTCCTTGAGGACAATCAGACAGAGGAGAAGGCTGTGCAGTCTCTGACTTCAGAGGTTTACAAGACTGGACTGGATGAAGTCCTGAGCAGCCTGGTCTAACCTCAGAGCTGACCTGCTGTGAGAAGGAGGTTGGAGCAGAGACCCCTGAGATCCCTCCCAGTTTGAGTTATTCGATGATTCTCTTAGCAGCCTATCCCATCCACATCTTCAGATAACATTGTCCTACTTTTACAAGCTATGGCCAGCAGTGATGACAATTTAATGAATCCAGCTTAAAAGTAGTCCCACACAGATACAGGAGAATAAAAAGAGAGGTGAAGCAAATGAGACTCCCAGGTAAAGGCGATCATTCATCACTACCTTGAACATGTGCGTGTGAAAGGAGAGGGGCAACAAAAAGCCCAATGTGTATATTAAGCTGTGGTAGTGTAACGCCAAGAACACTGGCTATTTGAGGGAAAAATTCTCAGGCAGGCTGGTCAAACACTGGACCAGGTTGCCCAGAGAAGTTGTGGATTCTCTACCATTGAAGATATTCACAACTTGGCTGTATATGCTCTGATCTAACTTTGAAGGGACATCAAGTTTCGAAACTGGCCTTGCTCTGATGGGGTGTTAGACACGATGGCCTCATGAAACCCTGGACAACATAAAACAAGAACAGAAGCTTCCCAAGAGAGCTGAGACCCTGGCCAGAGAGGTGGTGCCAGGAGAGCACTGAGGAGATCCAGCTGAAGGCTGATAAGCATGGGAAGTTATTGCAAGATCCCTGACAGTCTCCTGCCCCTTCTCTATTGGTTCTTCTCCCCTAGAGAGAGCAGTGCTTCACCTCGCAAAGAGAAGAGATGGAGCCCGGGGCTGAGCACATTAATAACCTCTTCACTCACAAGTCTGGCATTTGAAAATGAGATCTTAGTATGAGAAAATGAGGTCTTTGGACATATCACACAGGGTGAAAACATGGAGTGTCTTTCTTAAGAGCAGTCCTTTCTGGAGACCCTTGATACTATTCATTTTGTCTCCAGTGGCCAGGCATCAGCTGAAGACATGATTTCTGTGAGATATATCAGACAGGAAAGCCTCATCTAGCTCAAATGTGGCTCAAATTTTCCAGCTGGTGTGGCTGAACACAACCCATAGGAGTTCAGCAGTACATCCATCTTCCATCTGCCTGCAAAAAGGCCTGATAACCATGGGATCTCCCTGCTTGCTGCTGCTGCAAACACATTGCTCAAATGGTTTTAGAGCACTGCAAGAGAGTGCAGCTGAAAAGTGCTTCCTACACATTTGGATACAGAGATGACTGAAATATTATCAAGAGTAGCAGAAGCTGATGTTTCCAAAGGGAGAACTGATGACAGTCCAGGTCATCTAAGGGAAAGGATGGTGCTGGAGGATGGTGCTGGAGGGTATGATGATGGAGGTGTCACATGCCCCCCAGCTCCCCATTTGCAAGCAATAATTGCTCTGACTTGTAGCTACAGCCACTCTGCCTGCATCAGCTGCTGCAAAGGCTGGAAGCAGCTACAAAATCTTAAGGCCCTGTCACAATGGGTCTTCATGGGAAACATCCTTGAGCACTCATCTCAGCTGGCTCCAGCTGACATTGGTGCAAAGGGAAGCACTGCTCTCCAGCTCTGTGTGCAAGGAATGGGAAACTGCTGTCCTCAGCCTCTCCACCACCATCAGGTACGTTTTTAACCAAGCAGCTTCAGGAAGCAGGTCATGACCATAATCCGGAGCCTTGCTGTGCCTTCGCTAATGTCACAAAGGCTTTTGATGCAGCCATAAATTATAAATAAGCCCCCATAAATAAACAGTCTGTGACAGAAATGAAGCATTTTAACTCATGTGTGGGGATCTTTTTTTTTTTTTCTTAATATTATCTACCTTTGAACATTTGCTATTGTTCCACTTTTCATCCCATTTGGGCAGGAATACAAATATTGAAAAATACCTCACTTTCACTTTTGGAGTCTAGCCATCATAAGTTCAGATCAAAGTTCCGATCACAGTGCCTTGTGTCCTTGCAGAGGACTGCTATGAAACAACGAAGTGAAACACAACCTGTAATAGTGCAATGCCTCGGACCTGGGAGTTCACAAGATTACTACTAGAGATAAATGAAGCTTTTGCCATGTGAGAAGGGCTGAGTTCTTGTCTCTGAGGCTCAGGATATTTCCTCCCTATAGGGACAGACCCCATTTTCTTTGTGATGCTTGTACTGCAATATGCTGATAATAGTAACCTTTTTCAGGACTTATTAAAGCTCCAGATGGCACAAGGAAGCTAAATAATAATGACAGATCCATGCCCCCAGGGAGTATCCAGAGTAAGAAAAGCACACTAAAAGAGATAGCAAGACACAAAAGATATAGGAGGAAGAATGAGGTACTCAGAGAAGAAGATGCACCCGTACAGCTTTACACTTGCTGTCCCTGCCCCCTGCCACTGTCAGAAACAGAGACAGCATCTCTGATGACGAGTGGGTAGGAGCCAAAGTGACATAGACCTCAGCCAGAGGTCTGAGCTCCTGCTACCAGGGCACATGGTAACATGCAGACATGTCAGTGTTGCTGATGGAGGAGCAGGCAGAGTGGTGTCACAGATGGCCGAGTGTTTGTTGCTACAGCACTTTGGTATGACAGATGAGCAATGGATCTAATTATATCACTGGAAGAAGAGAACCATCTTGCACTCTCCTGTGATCTACGCTACTCATTGCAGAGCTGCTGTGTAGTACAAGGTGCAGCAGAGCATTAGCTACTCTACAGCACTGCAATACATCATGCATGGACCCATTCTGTGGCCACCCTAATATACGGCACTGCCTTTACTTAGCAGTCCATCACTTGAAAAAGGGACAGGGGGTGTAAAAAGCCTCAGTCAGATAACTGTATTGAGAGTATAAGTTTCACACAACTCATGCAGAAAGCAACGAACTGTACCAAGGCTTATATTTACTTTCTCCTGACCGCTCAGCAGCTATTCATAAAAGAGCATGAAAGAACAATTCCAGCTGACTGCATGTCCTAATGCACTTATGTTCCTGTAATCATTCTGTTTCATCTTGATTATAACCAGAACACGTGGTGCAACTAGAGAGGGAGAACAGTGGCAGGAAAAAAGAGGTATAGCTGTATGTCGTGGTTTAACCCCAGCCAGCAACTAAGCCCCACACAGCCGATCACTCATCCCCACCTGGATGGGGGAGAGAATTGGAAGAGTAAAAGTGAGAAGACTTGTGGGCTGAGATAAAGACAGTTTAATAGGTAAAGAAAAGCCACGCACACAAGCAAAGCAAAACAAGGAATTAATTCACTGCTTTCCATTGGCAGGCAGGTGTTCAGCCATCTCCAAGAAAGTAGGGCTCCATCATGCGCAACGTTTACTTGGGATGACAAACACCATGATTCCGAATGTCACCCCCTTCCTTCTCCTTACCCCAGCTGTTATTGCTGAGCATGATGTCATATGGTATGGAATATCCCTTTGGTCAGTTGGGGTCAGCTGTCCCAGCTGTGTCCCCTCCCAACTTTTTGTGCACCCCCGGCCTACTCGCTGGTGGGGTGGTGTGAGAATCAAAAAAGGCCTTGACCCTGTGTAAGCACTACTCAGCAGTAACAAAAACATCCCTGTATTATCAACACTGTTTCCAGCACAAATCCAAACTGTAGCTCCATACTAGCTCCTATGAAGAAAATTAACTCTATCCCAGCCAAAACCAGCACACTGTACAATAGTTACTTATTGATGTATGAGCCTGATGTTACAACATGCAGAATCCCTCAGTTGACCAGGTTGCTGCAAACCATTGCCCTAGCCCCCCAGACCCGAGTGAACCAAGTGGTGTGTCAGGGCCCACACACGGCTGTGCATCTCTGAGAGGTACGCTCCATATTCTCTTTCTGCACTATACCTGACCCCTGTTTCTGCAGGTAGCAGAGCTGCTCTGCACAGTTTTACAAATTGTCCATTTGTAGGCTTTTTGATGCAAAGAAGTGAGAAAAGGGGGGCCTTCTGAAGCTTTAAGTGCTTGCAAGAACTAAAGAAATAGCAACTAATATAGTAAGTTGACTATATTCAACTCCTGTGGAAATCCTCTACTACCACTATTGCATCAGCCCTAAGATCAGTCCTCTTCCAAAGGCTGAATTAATAGCATGGTCTAGCATATTAACATATAAGGGGCTGCAATAGAATCTAGCACTTTAATTTTGTTTGTATAAATCTGATGCTGACAATTCATAAAACACAATATACAGTGAAGTAATGGGCATGCAGAAGTATGCAGTCTTCTAGTTTTCACTTTGAATGAAAAATCTGCTAATGAAATTGAATTATCCAATACAGTCTGCTAACTACACTACCCTTCGGCTGCAGAGCCATTTCAGTTTTTGTAAATCTACAGTCTTTTCTTTTTAAAGAATGACTATATGGAATAGGCAGAAAAGCAAGTTATATTGGTGATTCTCATTAAAAAAGTGTTTTTAAGCAATATGGTTTAAGAAAACAATCTAAAGAAATTAAAATAGAGATTTTTACTGATGTTTTCTCTAGCTTAACTGACAGACTCCCTGCAACTTCAGTAGTGGATCTATATATTCTAGGGCTTATGACACTGCATTGTTAGTCAATGTATAATGACCTTCTGACCTGAATGACTGTTATTTTTCCATCTGAATTCCCCAAGAGTAGCCCTGCCATTTGGTGCTGCGTGTAATCAAATCATAACAGATGTGTGTGAAGGAGCAGCTGTGTAAAGACATGGATGCAAAGATAAAACCCAGCCTCCAGTATGGAGGGGTACCTAGGGTGCTGGGAATGGGTCTAGCATCCCTAGCTGAGGTAGGCATTGCAGGGTTGTACAGCATTCAAAGCAGATCAACATAGTCACCCATTATCACGTTGCTGGGTCCAGGAAAGCAAGCTACTCATCACTGCAGACTTCTTGAGGCTACTTGATGTTCTGTTGTTTCGGCTGTCTATACAGGTGCCAGGTGTCTATACATATGCCAGCTGTTGCACCAGGGCAGAACAGAGACTTAAACACAGCCTACTTGCAGAATGGATAACATATCTGTCATAGGAACATTTTTTCGTTTCCTGATTTCACACTGATGTTGCTTTGTTCCTCTTCAGCTGCTGATAACTGTTTTTAGAAGGCTGAAGCCTGTAAGACTTTTGGTGTAATCAGGAAGGAATGATGTTTCACCAGTGATTTTTATTGCTGTGGTGGATAATTGCTACCTGCAGCATCTCCTGAAGTCTGCTGCATTCTTGTGCCTTGAAGAATTTCTGAAGAAATGGCTTAGGAAAAGTGCTATATTTTATGTATTGTGGCAATTCCCAAATTCTTAATCTTAGGCTAATAAAACTCCTTATATGCTAGGTACCTCACAAATGCAGAACAAACCCAGATGCTCTTCCTTGATATATTTAGCACCCAGGCACACAGATTTTGCTTCTTCATTTTTGTATCACATTAATTAAGAATTTTAAGGAACAAGTAAAGGAAACACCTTTAAAATTGTTGCACAGACTAGAATCATGATCAAGTAACCAGTGCAAATGTGGTGGTACTTCTATATATAGCCCAGTGGACACCTGCCTTAGTTTAAAGCTGTTCATGTCTAATAGACTTTCTCTGACTTACATCTGCTACAGATCTTGCCGTGTCTCTTGAAGTACATCTAGTTTGTGCACAATGGTTGGGATTTAAAAGGAACCTACGCATATTAGTTTCCAAAATCCCATTACATTTTAATAAGCTTTCTACTTGTAACAGACTGAAGTCTCTTGAAAAACTTGGCTTGAATTCCCGGGTTCCACACTGCTACTACTAAATTAACTCTGTGGCGATTCCTTCCGGAAAGCTTAGTGTTAATTTTAATTTTTTTTAGCTCCTTTCCTGCATTTCAGTGGTTTAGGCTTTCTTCTTGTTTGACTTGTTTTTGTGCTTCATTTTTTTTTATCATCCTTGCTAAGGATATCTCTGAACACAGAGTGACACTCATACCTGACACCATGAACAGGAAAATTGATGAGTCACAGCAGCTCCAATTTCCCACCTGCATCAGTGATGGAGAAATATCCTGCTAGGAATAACCGTGCACTTTATAGTCAGTTTTCTCCATGCCCGTCACCCTGAGTTACAGATTTTTTCTAAACCGCACATTTACAAATGCACCAAAAAAAAAAAAAAAAAAAAAAAAAAAAAGCTTCAAGCTTCAAGTTTTAAGAAATAAAGGGACAATCAAGGCACGCTGTCCACGAGCCATCACCAAAGCTATTCCTCCAACTGCCCTTTTCCAGTCAGCCAGAATCCTATTTCCCTTTGATCACCAACATGTGTTTCCTAGCTGGGATGCATCCATGAGATGGAGAAGAATGCTACAAAGTCCTATAGGGCTATTGCATCTCACGAGCACTACACAGAATGGTATGACTGGGGGGACGATATCCTATACCTCCTTTACATTCCCTTTATATCCCTGCCTAGCTGCCAGGAAAGCTGTTTCCTAATGTTTTGAGCCAACAGACAGTGTGCCACTGTGGTCAGCCTGTAATGTATTTCTCACAGGCTTTCCAGCACTTTATAACCAGACTTACAGTGAAAGCCCAGTGCAGGTGGGGGCAGCTGTTGCACCTGGGGACCACCAAGGTTTCTGGTGGCCTCTTGCCATTAGGTTCACTGGTACTTTTCAGGCATTAATGCCTGGGAGAGAGAGGGGGGAATTTTTAGTTGGAGTGGCTCCCACTGCAGAAGAAGAGTGAGGTTGGACTTCACAGCGTGTAGGACAGCAGATCTGTCCATCTCTTTGGAAGCAAATTACCTATGATAATTTAACTGGTGTAAAACTCATTCAAAAATGTACAGTCAACATCAGCCTCTTCCAGGGACTTTCTCTTCTCTTTTTTCTAAAAGACAGTTGTCTTTAGCAGTTATTTGTGTCTAACTGTGAGAGAACATTTGCAGGCATTCCTGCTTGTAAATAATATGATAAAATATATGTGCAGCTCAGGTGCTGTGGTGCTTGCAGAATCTTTGATGAAAGCACATACAGATATATGCTTCCTGTAATCATTCTGATACATTTCAGAGACCTCAACACAGCAGGAAACTGAGTGACATCCCACTTCTTGCTGGGATCTTGTCAATGCTTCAAGTTATGATCCTCAGCTCGAGGCTCTGCTCAGCATCGTGTTGCCTCTCCTTGACAACAGCTCTGTTAGTATTTCACCAACATTTCTTTTCCATTAAGTGCCTTGCAAGGTAGAGGGAGCAATTCAGAGTCATTGCCCTCGCATGGACTGTAAGGGACAGCTTTGGAGGGATGTGTCACCTGGTCCCAGGGGGTGCCCCCCTTGGCCATTAGCTTTCAAACCCCAGTGCTGGGGCTGGACAATGTTACAGCTGCACACAGTGAGGCCGTCTGGGTGAGCCTCACTGCCAGAGGGAAATGGTTTGTGCCATTTCAGACACTTCCTTTTTACATTGCCACAAGTTTATTGCCAAGATTTTGAATCCACAGTGTTAGGGAGCTCCGCATGTCCAGAACACCTTCTAGGCTCAACGACAGACCCTGAACCCTGCTAATTCCTCAGGGCTGGCATGGTGGTGGTGTCCTTCTTTTGCTGCTTGAGCCCACGCATGAAGGCACTGGTCCAGGCTGGGGCCACCCCATGGGGCTGACTGGTGAGGGCTGAGGCGGCTTTCCGCATGCCCAGGCGAGTGGGGTGGTGGGGCCAGCCACACTCCTCCAAGCAGTCAGCCAGAAACCCTCCTGCTTCGCCCACTCGATCCACCAAAATGCAGACACTGGCTCCATGCCACGCTCTGTCCCACCGCTGAACCAATTATTACAACATCCCTATGCAAGCAGATTAAATTAATATTTTCTCCATCTAGGAAATTTCAGTCCTTGGAGGTGGGCAGGTGGACCAAAAGGGTAAGTGTCTTGTTCACAAGGACTCAGCCATCCTGTCCCCACTCCCACCTTCTCCCTGCAGGGCCAGGGGAGAGCCCGTAGTCCCAGGTTGGGAGGCTGGGGACAATCACCTCCAGAGGAGCCACCAGCTGTCTCATAATTACTCATTAAAGGACCAGGCTCTCGATATTCTTCCAATTAAGGACAGAAGTAGGTTCGTACACTTCTTACCCATTACTTCTGAATACTTGGCATCCTGACTGGCTCTCAGGGCCAAGAGGAGACTCAGGATGACAAATCCTGCTTGAAGCTATCTTCAGTGTGTACTAAAGAGTCAAAACTGTGAAGGGTGACCACACTCACATTTGCAGCAAGGAGAGCTAAAAGTGACATTTAGTGCAAAGCTGTTAGAAGCCACAATAGTTTCTGCCTCTGTGCAATGAGCTCTGTGGTGTGGTCTTGGTATGCAATGAGCTGTGGTGACTTCTCAGTGGTGTTCCTGCTCTTCTGTCCTTACTGTGTCATCTTCGTCCAGTAAGTAACTAAGAGAAGACTCTTCAGTTACATGTTTTAAAATGTGCTTTGCATTTCTGCACATGTGTTCAGACCTGCAGGGGGATAATTAAAAATTAATAGAAAATTAACATGATTGTGTTCTTGTCATTAAAAACAAACAACAAGATGGCCAGTTCTCACATGCAGATTTATGTTGGATCTATGGAGGTGAAAGTCTAACCCAGGAGTAGCAAGTAAAATCTACTACATTTTATTTGATTTTTCTTTCTAACAGAATAGGCTTCTGAAAATGACTTCTTTAAAAAATCAGAAATCTAACATGCTTCATCTGTCTGGATAATGATCTCTGCATTCACTGAGTTAAAATCATACAAGCATTATTTTCAAATTATCCTAACATACCTAAGACTGTGCATAAAACTCAGTGGAAAATATGTTTTGTTTTGGTTTTTTTTAATGTGAAATTTGAGGGGGAAAGAGAAACAGGAAGTAAAATATGAAAAAGAAAAATAATATGGTGTTGGCTTCTAATTTAAAAAGAGGATAGTATTTAGTAGAAAATGAGGCAGGGGTGAGTGGTCCCTGCTGATAACATCTCTGACCCAGAAGCTGTTGATCAGCTCCTGCAAGCTTTCTTGGCTGTGGTCATGAAAGAACTGTATGACATCCAGGCTTTTTTGAGTGTGATCTGTAACACTGCTGTCATCTCTAGCTCTCTGCTTTGCTCTTTGTGGTTTTCCTGCCACCTTGCTTTAAAGCACAAGCTCTAGATTGGAGTTGTTTGGTTACCGTCAGACATTGTGCCCAAAGAAAAAAGTCTTACTTTTTTAGCTTTTATTTTGAGTAGCTGATTCTTTTAAGTTCATCCTTTTTACCATCAGCCATGGTTGCAGACAGCCAGCTGATTGTCAACAGTTTCCTACTGCACTGATTCATCTCTCAGTGTCTTTTCATTTTTCAATCAAAAAGTGTTTGTAAGTAAAAAATGTTGACCAGTTCTATCATCCTCTCCGGAACATTAAAAGAACAGTGGGTATGAAGTCTTATAACGAGCTGCCACACCTTCTCTTTTTCACTGCGTTTCTTTGAGCATAGCTGAGCTCACTGATTAGAATGCAGGAATTTTACTATTAGATGAACATAGAAAAAACCAGAATGCCTGCTGTGACAAGCAGCTACAGTGAGAAAAAGAGTGAGAGAAAGAGTGAGAAGAAACATTAAGGTTATTAAATGTAGCTGTCTTCGGAAGAAACCCCTCAAAATTATAACAACACTTTATTTCAGCTATGACAGAACTGTGATGCTGTTGCACTGGTACTGGCATTTCAGTTCAAATCAGGAGTGCTCTTTAAATGTGAGTCAATAGTCCCCTTCCACAGTGTTTGGGTCACCTTATGGGAAGGCTGTGGAGTGCATGAACAGAATTCCTTCTGCGTGAAAAAGGACCAGGAGATATTTCCTATTAATTCATCAATGTCTGTGATGGGTGTTCATCCTTGGGACCAGACTGGATCTAGTCTGGGGGAACCTGTCTTGAAATGTGAGCAACATGGGTGCTGCTGCTCAGCACAAACCCTTCTTCTGCACAGACCCATTCCAAGGCACTGCACTGCTTCCTAACGCAGGCATAGCCTGTGACTAAAGAAAGGTTACAGTGTACTCCCTGCAATCAGCCAACACTGCAATGTTTGTAACTCAGATACATTCAGTGAGGTTTTCTACCCTACCCTACCCTATTATACAGCGGGCCACCATCATCACTGTAAAATCTCAGTGTTTTCCAGTAGTACATTAAGCAATATGAGTAACATTTGTCAACATTTACACAAAGGATAACCAAGACCTCATTGTTTCCAGGCTCTCCAAAATGGAACATGAAGCTGTAATAATGAAATTCTCTTATTGATTCAACTGATCAAAATGTATTTGCATTAGTAGCACAGGATAATTGGGACACATTATAACAAAACTACTGATTGGTAATGCAATGCTGTTCTGAATATTAATACATTATCCTTTCATGCATTTAATATTTCCATTAATCACTAACTTGGTGCCATCTTCAATTTTGCTGAACAGCCTTCAAGCTGGGAAGCTTTTTTTAAATCTACTCTTATATTTACAGCCCTCCTAGACTGCCTGACAATATGAACCTTTCATTTTAAAACAGACTGAAAATCAGTGTGAGTTAATGCTTACATTGGTATTCTTCTTCCCCTTCTTCTCTTAGGGCATTGCTTATTATTTGTTTATTTAGCAGAGGAAACAGAAGGAACTTGGCAAATGTAGAACTGCAGCCTTTTCCCTCTGCAACCTACGTGGCTGCTATTATCCTAAGTCACTAATATGTCATCATCTCCAGGCTTAGCTTGGTTGCCTTACGAAGATTTCTGATGCAGGGAGCCCCATGCTTCTCCAGGCAGCAAACACAGAAGACAAGGTGGAATCAGCTGCTTCTCTGTCCCCTCTTTCCCAGACCTCATCTGCTACTGACTGCTGAAAGGAGACAATCTATTTTTTTTCCACAGTACGTGATCTCCAAGGAGACATACTTCTAACAAACAAGATGAAAATAATATGAGGCAATGTGATACTCCTAGTCCAACATTTTGAAATTAGACACATCTGTACCGTTGGAAGAATAGATGTTGACATCAGGTCAGCTGGACATATGCAGCATATAAAATGTGATGTACAATCAACAGATATCAGTAAAGTTAATAGGGCTGCAAATGCAAATATGCAGTCCTCCAAGGACCAGTATTGTTCTGCCGAGTGTTACAAGGGCTTACATCCTGCTGAAAGTAATTAGAGCTGAAGGCCCTCTGCATTTTTCAGACGATCTAAAACATTTAGCTTCGGACCAGATACTTTTTGCTAAGGAAAACTCTCCCTCTTTTCTTTTCTTGGGAACTTCGGTTTTGTCACAGATTTCCTCCATCCTCACCATAATACCTTGAAGACAGGTTGCACCTTTTGCTAAATCAATAAGCAAGATTAGGATATAGAATGACAGATCAGACCATATGTAAAAAATCTGTCCAATAGTCACTACTATAAAAATGCACCTATAGCTTTTTGGCTGATGCTTCATAACAGTTTTTTTTTTTTCCCAAGGTTTCAATTTAGTTTTTGAAAGTAGCGATCACATATCATATCTTAAAATCCCATGTATGTATTCACAGACACAGTGAGATTCCAAATTATATCAGTCCATTGAGTTAATAACTAACATAAGGGTCTGCTAACAGTGTGGAAATGCATTGTAAATTCCTTTAATATCAGAAAGATCAAGAGTAAACACAGCTCTAACCCTAGGAAATTGCTGAAAATTCTGTGAAAACAAATTTATTTTGTCTCTGCTCTGGAAATGGGTCCCCAGTGTACCCATTAGAGCAGAAGCAAGCCCTGCCAAAGCAGCACTAAATGCTACAAAGAGCCATCCATGATGTCCAGTCCAGCTTCCTCTGGTACTTGTTGCCACAGGCAATTATGATCAAAGCAGCAAATTTCTCTCAGATTATACACAGCATGGCATAAGATCCTATATTTATACAGCTTTACTTGGTTTTTTGAGAAGTGTCCCTGAGGTGTAACAGAAGGTTATGCATTAGATTATTTTCCTTTGTTTCTTGTTTACTCAATGATTATCACATGTAAGGAACCTAGACTGAGATTATTTTTATACTTTCTGGAAAATTAGCAGTGTTATCAAACAAACATGACATGCTTGCCTTTGGTAATGGAAAGGACCAGTTTTCTGCTTCTATAAATGCCCCAGGTAGAAAACATGGGAAATAGATGCACAATTTTGTAGAAATAAATTATTCCATGTGGTTTTCCTGTTTAATGTCATGTTTTCTGATGTCTGACCACGGGAATTAACTTCTTTCCAGAGACACAAGGAACAGGGAAAGACAGCTCAGTAGTTTAGATTGGTACAGGCATACGGAAGAAGGGCCAAATGAGGATCCTGCTGGGGCCTGGTGATGAAGCTCTGGCTTATTACAATGGGTGCTGGTCAGGAAGCTGCAAGCTGAATAGCCATAAATAAATACAGTAGTCATAAATGAAGTCATTAAAGGAAAGGCCATTCACCAGAGAGAGGGCAAGGACAATGAAGCATCCCCAGAAAAACCACACAGGTCAGGGAAAGCTCGCCCACTGGGTCCTGAAGTTGTGAACATGGAGACATCATTCTCCTCCTTAGAGACACTGCTTTGTTACATGAAGGGTCACCAGGATTTTGGACAGGCACCACCAGGAGCATGGCTGACTCTTCTCGAATGCCTCTGCAAGTGTCTCAGGTCATGCATTGCTGAATATTTCTGAAACTTCCTTCTAATACACCAACAAACTGGTGATCCTTCTCATGCACACCATCAGCAGCTCTCCCTATACCCATTAAATACACAGTTTACGTTGTCTATTTTCTTCCATTAACAAGTCTAGTGTCCAGCTTCAGTGAGCTGAGGCAAATGTCAGAGAGACAAATCTTACTTAATCTCCATAGAAATCTGTATTGTCACCAGCTTCTTATTAATCATGGAGCTGTGGTCTACAAAGGTATTATGCCACCCAAATGGTGTGGCTGCTTGAACAGGTCCTGAATAGAGAAATTTCCACATGGAAGTTTGGAAAGTGCTGTGTTAAGTAATTCTGTTTATCTGATACAGGAAGCTTTAGTTTTGCTTTCTGCACAGTTCACTGAGTTCCTGTGGACATAACCTTCTTGTGTCTGTGCTCAAAATTCTTACCTGTTCTTGCTACACTCAGGCAGAATTTGCTACCAATTGTCAAAGCACAAAGTGCATGTGGAGGTCAAGGGAACCCCCCACATTATCTTGTCTTTTGGTGGGAAGCACCACAGCTTTTACCCATGAGAAAGTCAACATACATCTCTGTTCTCCTCAGTATGCGACAATAATGCAAATTGAGACTTACTGCTCAAAAACAGAGAAGAAAATTTTTTTGCTGTTGTAGAGAGTTCATTTCTTTTATGTCACCTACAAATGGGCAAAAATGTGTCACTTGTGCTCCATTATGTCATTCAGACAAGACCTAGAAGAGTCTCATTTTTCCTCCTGTTGCTTGTTTTTACCTTAGTAATGTGAAAAATGTCAAGCTGAGGCTGCCCTTGCTTGTTTGAAAACTTTTATGTTCTCAGCAGTGAACCAGCACTGCAATCCTTGTACTTGCCTGCCTTGCATCTCCCATAGTTTGTCTTTTTTGTCTTTCATCAGACTGTGGTCCCAATCCCACAGTGAGCTGCCCATGAGCAGATGACTGCTCCTATATGCAATATAGGTGGGGAAAGAGATTGAGCATTGCCTGCTTCCTACAAAGTCCCAGAAGATTTTGTGAGTACCTGTTTCCTTGTCTAGAAGAAAGCAATGACACAGTAACTGGCAATACATTCGGTGTATCTTATCTTATCTACAAATATTCCCCAGTTCTGTAACAGAAAGCATTCAAACAAGCAGCTTTTCTAGCAATTAAGCCCAAAACCAACACTTGTCTCTGCAGTGTAACTGCTTCCAGGACTGGCTCTAGTCAGAGCAAGTAAAACCTCCATGGCTACAACCATGGTAAATAAAAGCCTTCCAAGAGTGTAATATTGTCATCTGATGATTTCAGTCTTGATAATATACATGCCATTTTGCATTTCCTCTCAGAGAAGTTATTGAAGGTGCAACAACTCTGAATGCATACAGAAATGAAACAATCTATTGAATGATGCCAAACCATCACCACCTGCTATTTCAAACTTGAGCAAAACAGGAAATGCTGAGTTGTTAACAAAGACTTCTTCCCTCAATAGAGTAAATGGATGTCAACAAAGGTAAAACAAAGACTGTCTCAAATAGAAATAATGAAAATTTATTTCTGTCTGAATCAGGTTTAATTTCATGGAGTATTGTTTGTGATAAATTATGTTTTGTTTCCAGCCATCTATGGAGTCATTCATGAAATTTGTCACCTGAGCAGAACACAAAACAGTAATCAAAGAAAAAATCTCTTTAGCATCCCACACATCACAGATAAACAAAACAGGGTGCAATGTCTACTTTGCCTTCTAATACCTCTTCAGCTGTGTCAACACTGATGGGCACAGGCTTCCATGTCCTGGATTTCTTCAAGCTCCAGGTCAACCAAATACAGTCCCAGAGCTCCAGTCAGGTCGGTGGGCAGCTGGACCAACAGGGTCCCAATCTCAGCCAACTCTGTTCTGTTGCTAGCTCTAGGTTAGCAGTTACAAAGNGGGTTAAACCACAACACTGTGCAACACAACTGGTAATAATGACTTTTCATTCTGCATCAGGTGCTACCATCTGGTCTCTTGCCTTTGTGAGGTCTGTAATTCAGAAGAAGAGGATAAAAACAACAGCTTTGTGGAGAAGGGGAGTGTGGCCAAAATCTAGTGAAACTTTTCTGAACACACCTAAATTGAAGTGCACAACTTATCCCAGTATGCTTCAGGAAAGCATGAGCTTACTCCCTTGACTGAATTGCACTTTTGTGTTCAGCAGGCAAAATATAAATATGTTGTACTCCAGAAGCTTATGGTGAAGAAGGATGATAACGTAGCTTAAAGAAAGATAATTTTCCTTACAATGAAGAGAAAAGGCAAGACAGTCTTCTTGCTCCAGTGTGTGTACTTCAGTCTGTTAAGGTTTAGGAAAAAAAGGCCACCTATTTCCACAGTGAACTTTTAGTGAGATTCTCCTCCA
The DNA here is from genome assembly GCA_013400535.1 of Scopus umbretta. NCBI lineage: Eukaryota > Metazoa > Chordata > Aves > Pelecaniformes > Scopidae > Scopus > Scopus umbretta. Next base: position 6,310 of record VZTL01043782.1, on the reverse strand, counting down.
ATATTTTGACACCTTGTTATTTGCATTTCTCTTGTCCTTTAAAAAACTCACAACTCTGTGTACTGAAGCAAACTATCAGCAAACTTCTTATGGCTTTTGGCAGCTTGTATTCCAGATGGCCTGGACAAAACCATATAATATTATATAAAAGATCCAATTCCACTAGTCAATGCATGAAGAATATTTCAGGTGATGACACTAAGTTGTTTACCAGGGCATGTGTAGTGTCTCCCCAGGCTGATATCATCAAATGCTGAACTCTTGGTGGTTTTAATCTGCATTCATCAACTTTACTGTTATACTTAGAGCAGCTGTCTTGCTCTTAATACATGCTGCTAACCAGATGGCCTCAGAAAACACAACCATATGAAGTCTGATCCCACTTAATTCTTAATCTCTTCATGCATTGCACTTTCTTGATTTTGCATCAAAAAGAAGCATAATCTAGTAGCAGGAGAGTGGCAGTTGATTCAGTCCACAATTCTGCCCTTGATGTATATGATAGGGACAAGGCAATAGTGTCTGTCAAATGCATAGCTTTAAAACCTGTTTGAAAGAGAGTTCATCTGTGACAGATAGTATTTTAAAGTATTACAGAGTTTTCTGTGTCATTATAGTGTGAGGATCCATGATGGAGGCCTCTGAGGATCAAAGGACCTAAAAGCATTGTTAAGCTTTTAATATAAAAGACTGTGATGTCATCCTTCTAAAAGGACTTCTACATGGTTAAAGCCACCTTGTCATTGTGATGTCTTTTGTAGAAGAAAACAATTACTTTTATCTTCCTTTTCCGAGGGATCTCCCATAGCCGGGTAAGGAGGAGTTAAGAAAATGAACCTGTGTGGCTTTCCTCCCTTCAGTGCCCATGCAACTCTTTATACTAAGAACCAGTTTAAAAAGACACAATTTGGTTCAATACTTTGAGCACAAACCCAATGTCAGGCCAGGGTACTGTGTAGTCTGACTGAGAGCATCCCTTCTCTGGGGTGAATCATGAAATTTGTTATTCTGCAGTTGATAGGACAGGACATGTACTTGCCTGTAATTTCTCAAAAAGCCTTGACAGATAAATAGAATCATAGAATCATAGAATCATTAAGGTTGGAAAAGACCTCTGAGATCATCTAATCCAACCGTCAACCCAACAACACCATGGCTACTAAACCATGTCTCAAAGTGCTGCATCTACATGTTTTTTGAATACAAGTGTACGGTTAGAGGTGATAGCAAGCAGTAATTAGAAATTCTGCCCTACCTCCCTTAGTCATTGTGTAGTATCTAAGTCCAGGAGGCAGCTTCTGGAGGTTTACAGGTGGATGTCACCTACAGACATGAAACTAATGAAGCTTAGAAAGTAGTTCTAGGGTTTGTTTTTTTCCCCACCTTGGAGAAATATTTAAAAATGAAAATGAGACTTGACAACTTGAAGAGTGAAATAGGACCTATTTGGTAATTTTCTCCTGCTGATCTGCGGTGCGTGCAGTGATTCATGCACAGGCTTAGAATTGTCAAGAGCTCTTCCACAGACATCTTTGCTCTAGCAGCAAACAAACTTGCAACGCAACGGACACCCAACACACCATCTTCTTTTCCTACTTTAAAAAAATGGAACTAGGGACAATGTTGGTCATGTCCCTACAGGATTTATTGTGGTGTAACCTCATTTGCACCTATGAGGTTACTCCTGATTTATGCCAACAAAAATGAATACAGAATGAGGTCCTTTTGTATTAATTTAGCATCCTTCCTGCTGGGGCATCAGTTCTGCCAGTGATGTTTTACCCATCCTGTGTTAGATGTGCAGTCATCGACTGTCCCACTGGTGCTATAGCAAGCAGCTTAGGTGGAAATGCAATCTTTCCCACACGAGCTATGCTGCAGACTGCTGAAATGAGCCTGAACTCTTGGAGTTCAGTTCACCACCTATTTGTGAGGAGATACTGTGGTGTAGGAGCATATCATGCAACCACTGGAAATCGTTGTGCCCAAGGAACCTGTGCTCCTGGAGTTTGTCTTTAGAGCATGGCATTTAAACTGAGCAACTCACACACATATTTCCTTCAGTCTCATGTGTGTATTCAGTCATTCTTTAGGACTTCTTCGTCATATGGGCTGTGTCTGTCTTGTGAGACCAGGTTCACTTTTGGGCATACTGTAATCGTGGAGCATTTGCACCTCACAGCCACTTTGTTGAACATCTTCCTGCTTTTATAGCACAAACATCAGAAAGCCTTGGCTGTCTGCTTCCCCAGGGGGGAAGATGAGGACACTTGTGAGCATTTGACATTTCAGTCTAATCCAATCTACATAAGGATGCCTCATCCCCTGTCACAGGGCAGTGAATTCACTAGAGGTGCTCCTGTGGGAGTACAGGGCCATGCCTTGTGTGATGAAAACAACGCATAGGCAGCCTCAGGGGAGAAACATCCAGCACAATTCTCAAGTGCATAGCTGAGGAGGGGTGGTCCTCTGTCAGATTCGTGTGGGTTGCACCATGGTAGCTGTATAAGGAATTATGAAAGATAATTGCAAAGTGGGTCCACTGGACGTCCTTTTTACCTCATTAGCATGAGCCATATGTACAGAGGCCAGTGAAAGGACAGACACAGCTCTTAGCAACTTTTTACACAGCCCTTTCCCTCTCTTACCAGCTCTGACCCTCCCCTTCGCCTATCAAACATGCCTGACTTTAGGCAACTCTTCCTCTACTAATAAAGTAGACGAGTCAGGGACCAAGCTCTGGCCCAGAGTCCAGCTGGCACAGCACAGCTCATGTCCATGCAGCTGAATTCTCCTACCACCACTCATGGTGAACACATCCAGACTGTTTAACTGAGAGCCCTTCCTGGCTCATGCTAACCCTGGGCTGTGCCCAGGGTCAAACCACCCCTGGGAGCATGAGATAGTTCAGCAGGATGGGTGGCTGTGAGCTGCGGCTGAGATCCATCTCCTGGTCCTGTTAGCCTACAAGGAGCACAGGAGGAGAAAAGAAATGGAGCCACAGAGATGGGATGCTGTCCTGCTCTGGCTCCACTAGGTTCTGCTCCAGCTTCTTGGGACCAGTTTGGGGGAAGCACCTAGGACATGGAAGAACAGTGGGAAGCCCCTCACTCCTTCTCCACCAGCCAGTGGGGTGGTGGCAGAGGACTTGCTGAGGGCAGTCGAGTCTGTACAAGGACAGATACAAGTCCTGCGTCTACCCCAAGCAGGCTGGCTGGTGCCAGGGGCGTGGGAGCAGGGTATGCACACCATGGGGGAAGAAAGGGAGCAGAAAGTGGTGAGGGAGACTAGGGAGCATCACGGTCTGTTGACACTCGGGCAGGGAGAGGGCAGGTGTAGAAGAGACTCTGAGGCATGTGCCTTCCTTACCCATCTGCTGCCAACTCTCCCAGTCCCCGCTTGTTCCTAAGGTGTCCTCATTAATGGCCTGAGGAGAAAGAGGACAGTCCCTACAGTTGCATAGCACAGGACCACATACCAGCCAGGCCATTACACACAAAACATCCTCTCTCCCAGTCTCAATTCTTACCAGCCTAATAGCCAGCAAGGACCTGGACCTACACAGTCAAAATATACAGCAGTACCCACCCATGTCATCATTTCTGGCATGTGTTTTGTGATGGAAACATTTGATCCACCATCACTCTGGTGTTTATTAATTGCCCAAAGACATGGAAGACTGAGCAATTGCTGTTGTCTTTGGAAATAGTTATTTCACTATCTAGTTGTTTTTTTTCAACAGAGCAAGGAAAAGCGTAGGTCATTAAGACACTAACTAGACACTGATTGTGTCAGTCAATCACCACAGCCAGCAGCACACTGAAGGGTAACTTCCACTGTGTCAATGGATCACACGCAAAAACACAGTGTATACAGAGAAATGCTTCGGATTCTAGGTATTTTTCATTCTCTGTGGTTTTGTACAGATAAATGATGTTCAATACTGAATCAAAGTAGATTTTCAGGGGTTTTAGCCAAAATGGAAATGCTCTGCTAACACTGCCAACCTACATTTACTCAGCTAACAAACACAATTCCTGAAAAAAAACTGTCAGATATGACTGTCATCTGAATCAAAGTAAATAAGGAGTCTGCCAAATTTGCCTTGAAAATCCCAATAATTACCCATGTATCCTTTATTTGTGTCAGGCAATGGGCAAAGTAGGGAAAATGGGAAACAGGGTATTAAAAGACAGCAACAGAGAGAAACTAAGATAGATAAGAAAAACTATAATTAATGTCAGTGTTGAATTATAGGAGATTTGAAGGAAAATACATATTTTAATTTACAGGATGATTTGATCTCAGTACCATTACAAAGAAGCTCTCACCTGCTACTAATATTATTCTACATTTCAAAGATTATTAGTTATATGAACAGGTAAAAGAAAATTTATAAATCAGATGACTTAAATGCAGCTTGCACAACAAATAGGAGGGAACATAGGGATTTAATGAGCAAGGGAGCTTTGATCAGTGTGTGGTGATGAATTCTGAAACATGTCAGCATGTCTGCTGGCAGCATATGCCAGCAGATGTAGGACTGCCAAAAGCAAATGCCAGACCTCCTTGGTCTTCAGCTAAACTTTTAGGGAACTTACTTTTTCCAACATATACATTTCTTACACATCCTTGCCCAGATACATGTTCTCAAATTCAAGCCCAGACTATTTCTCATAGGACAAAACAAACAACAGAAATGGATCACACAATAACAGTAACATATGCATAGGCCTTCTGAGTTCTCTGCACCTTTTAATGACTATTGTAATGCTCTTGGGGCCTGGGAGAGTGTGACTTGTACGAGGCAGCCTGATGTTTCTACAGTGAATCTGTCTTGTGGGTTTCGGCTGCAGAGTTAGTGGGGATGAGTGCATGAGGCTGGTAACCTCCTCAGCTAATACTGTCAATTCCAGGAAAAGAATACACATAGAAAACGAATAAATGATGAATCAGCAAATCACTTCCAGTAGTGGACTCTAGAAAATGAGCATTTTCTGACAGGTGCCACATAGTTATTCCTAGTACTTATGGTATCAGTTGTGGTGTCTCAAGCACCACAGCACCCCAAGTGTTGGCTTTTTTAGCTGTGGTGGGATGACCCTTGGCTGGATGTCAAGTGCCCACCAAAGCTGCCCTATCACTCCCCTCCTCAGCTGGACAGGGGAGAGAAAATATAATGAAAAAAAAAGCTCATGGGTCGAGGTAAGGACAGGGAGATCACTCAGCAATTACCATTATGGGCAAAACAAACTTGACTTGGGGAAAAAGTCACTATCTACAGTTGTCTAACCCCAGTCAGCAACTAAGCACCACACTGCTACTCGCTCACCCTTCCTGCTCTCTGATGGGGTGGAGGGGCGAGAACCAGGGAAAAAAAAGTAAAACCCATGGGTTGAGATAAAGGCGGTTTAATAGGACAGCAGAGAAAGAGAAAAATAATAATAATAAAAAATATACAAAACAAGTGATTCACAATACAATTACTCACCACTATACCATCTATGTCATGCCCAGGTCCCACACTTTCCAATACATCCCAATTAATCACCACCTTTCCTGTCCTTTGATATATACACACAGGTATCATCCCCTTAGTCTATGGGCCATCCCTATAAAATGTTTGTTCAGTTAATTTAGTCCATGACTTTGGGCTCCGTCTGTCATAACAGTTCTTCAGGGCAGCAGGAGAGGTGGTATGTAGTGTTGGATTGTTGCATGCTGAAGCCAATTCTGGTTCCATCACTGCTGCACTTGTCTGGTCCTACTATAGGAGGAACTCCTTGTTGCTAGCCAGACTAGGAGCAAGGGGAGGAGTTTGTTGCAATGTTAAACCCTATTGTCTGGCCCAAAGGGACCAGGGGTGGAGGGTGTAATGGATATACTTTGAAATTGTTGTAATCCATGATCTGAGTTGCATGTTACAGGAATTACTATAGCAGGAACCACCTGAACCAATGGAGGACAGGCTTTACAAGAAGCAGTGCAAGTGCAGCAGTGACCTGACCTGATCTGGCTTTGGTGCCCTACCCAATACACCACGTCTCCTGTCCTGAGTGTCCATCATAACAAACAGAGCCCAAAGTCATGGACTAAATTAACTCAAAGGACATTTGTGGACATTTATGGACATTTTACAGACATTTTACAGGGCTGATCCATAGACTAGGGGAAGGATATCTGTGTGTTGTATGAAAGGATGGGAAGGGGGGTTGTGGTTAATGAAGATGTATTGGGTAGAGTGGGACCTCAGCATGATGTAAATAGTGTGGAATAAGGGGAGAATGTACTGGATTTGGCTAGGATAGAG